>BJBW01004249.1:45044-149708 GCA_004320125.1 Scolopax mira
TACTCTCCAGACCCCTCACCAGCTTTGTTGCCCTTCTCCCGACCTGCTCCAGCACCTCAATGTCTTTCTTGTGGTAGAAAGACCACAAGACACAGTGGTCTCGTGGTCACTCGTGGTCAAAACCGGACACAGTACTCGAGGTGGGGTCTCACCAGTGCCAAGTACAGGGGGATGATCACCTCTCAGGTCCTACTCACTACCCTGTTCCTGATATAGGCCAAAATGCTGTTGGCCTTCTTGGCCACCTGGCCACACTGCTGGCTCGTGTTTAGCTGACAGTCAACCAAGACCCAGGCAGCTCTCCAACCACTCTGCCCCAAGCCTGGGGTTGTTGTGGCCCAAATGCAGGACCCGGCACTTGGCCTTATTGAAGCTCATCCTGTTGGTCTCAGCCCATCCATCCAGCTTGTCCAGATCCCTTTGCAAAGCCTCTCTACCCTCCAGCAGATCGACACTCCCACCCAGCTTGGTGTCGTCTGCAAACTTACTGAGGGTGCTCTTGATCACCTCCTCCAGATCATTGATAAATATGTTGAAGAGAACCATAGAATAAAAAAAGAATATATAGATAGACCCTTGTTTTGCATATCTAACACACCTTATTGGAGTGAAGCCTGCACTTGCTGTAGTTGTAGTTACGCTTTAGAAAGCAAAAACCTTGAAGATGTGTGTTATGCTCCATTTTCTCTAAATGGATGCATCAGGTTATGTAAAATATATAATAACAGTTCCTAAAATGGCTGTAAAGCACCTTAAATACCCTGTTACCACATACATGAAAATAAGATAATTGATTGAGCCTGTTCCAGTGAACAATGAACTTAAAGCATTTTTACTTTTGGTTACAGCTCCTTCCTTTACATAAAAAATAACACATCTGTGATTTCTAATTTTAGTCAGAATTTCAGCTTTAGAAACATCAAAAATACAAGCTGTGTAAAGACCAACAGTGAAAGTAGGTTTCCTGTTTCCATCCTACTACACTTCATGGGTTAATACTTCATTAGCTTGAGCACTGAAAAGTAAATCATAGCAGCACAAGGAGGATAGAAACATTATCATCTCAATTAAATGCAAATATTTACATCTATAGTAGATACAGTATTTTGACATGGATTTCCATGTCAGCTTTTAACGTACAACATTTTTTCTTCCCTAGCAAAGTTATAGTTCAACTATAGCAAAGTTGAAATGTTGGCAAAAGCTGTGGCTGCAGCTTTAGTGTGTGATACCAGCTCAGTGTTCCTAGAGCCCAACGCCCAACCTTTCAGCCTTAGGCACGAAGGAACGTAGATCTGTTCCTTCCCACTTATTAATGGGATAAGTTTGAACTTAATTGCTTGTTCATGCTTTCAATTACCCGACCAAGCACGTGAGCATAGGTTTTTATGCCCACAGCAGCGTGTGGGTGAGAACCTCAGCAACCCATGGAAATGATGCAGCTGCAAAGCAGCAGATGAAAAAAAACACATTCACACATCGGTCTAGCTGATTTCTCCTTTTAGTTTCCAATAATCTGATCATTTCAACAAAAAGCACTTGGTAGTTCTTCCAATTTTCATGGCTTCCCAGCAAAGTTATTTTACAGGATCATTTTGTGATTGAGGCACTGAACTGAGAGGCAAATGAGTTCAGTTCAGTTCAGCTCTCAGTTCTGCTCCAGACTGCTTGTGTCACATCAGGCAAGTCATTTAACCTCACAGAATCTCAGGTCCCATCTGTATCATGGGAAAAACACAACCTGCCTAAGAGAGACTATGAGGATACAACTGTACCTCAGGAAATTCTCAGACACAACTGTAATATGGTCTGAACAGATACACACAGTGAAAATAGGTTTCCATTCCCCTCCAGTTTATAATTCATAGGTTGCTATTTCATTACCTTGAGCACCGAAGGAAAATTTATATCAGCATGAAAAGGAAATAAACATTAGTATCTTAATTCTGTAACATTTTAAACATGGCTTTAAGATGGTATTAGTCTAAAGAGCCACAGAAATGTAAAGCAATAGGAAAGCAGATTCTCTGCTTTTAACTAATTCAATGCAAGTGCTTAATTCCGAGTACTCCAGAAAGCCATTTTCCTCTTAAATCCATTGCATTTAACTTTAAAACCTGGTAAAACATGAAAAGTAAATACCTAATAGCATACCTGTGCTGTATTCACTGCTGTGATTGCTAAGTAGCACAGGCTTTTCTGAGATAGCTTTTAACTTCCAGACCATATTGCACTCTGGAAAATCCTCCACACCTGGCTTTTTGAGTGGTTAATTTTCTCTGATAACCCTGCATTGCCTTGACCTGCTCAACTGATTCAACCCAATAAACCAGAGGCAAGAGTTCATTAATTAGAGGCAAAGGTGAGTCTGCACTTACTCCCATAGCTGAAATAGGAAAAAATAAGGGGCAGGTACAGACCTGGCGACTGCCAGTAGCACTGGCTGCCTCTAAACTACATGGAAGCTGCTCTCCACAGCCAGTCCAGTGGTCCCAGTCCCCAGATCAGAGATGTGTACCTTTAAGCCTGTCTTCTCAACCATTGACCAATGAAATGAAGCTGGGCAGTGCCCAGAACAAATGGAAAAGAGGCACAAACCTTTACAAACCTTGCAAGGAAATTTGAACTCCAGCCATCAGCTGGAAGCAGATTTATCCACAGGTCTCATCTTTGTGGTGGGAGCTTCACACTGGATGTGGTTAAATGCAAACAGAGGAAGAATATGTAGGATGAAGAGTTACAGGCTGTCACTTCAGTCTGCCTCTTCTATCGATCACTCACTGACAAACACTGATCACAGGGAAGCACTGTGGCCATACAGGAAAGACAGAGAACGAACTAGGGTTTTATTAATTCCTGAGGTTTTTTTACAACCCAGAAGCCAATATAAAAGTAAGACTGGCAAAAGAAGTAAAAATGCAGATGATTTTCTTAGCCAGACTTAAGCCAATAGTATCTGGTCTTGGAGCCACAGTTCCTTTTGAAGAAGCCACAGGGAGATTTGGAGTTGTGCTTCCAGAACAGCAGTCTGGAGTAAAATCAAAGCCTAAACATCATCATCCAAAAGTAGTCTAACAAATACCAGAGTCAAACTGGGAGATGCAATGAGTTGTCATTTGTAACACACACAGAGCACTGCAGGAAGTTGTTTTTATGGAGTTTCATAAGAATGTTATGATTTAAGTTTCATATACTAGTTTGTATATATTGCATTTCAGAATGAAAAGAGCATTGGTTTTGACTTTGTTTCCTTTTTCATATAGAGTGTGCATTGGATTTCTTATTCTAATGAATAATTCTAATTAATGCCATTGTTTTTGTTAGTCTGGGTTGCTGTCTTTTCACTAGGTTTTCTCTCTGTTGAGATAAAGAAAATGGTACATTTGACCTGGATTTGTCTTTCTTAACATTTAACCATGGTTATTCAGTAGAACTCTTGATGACTAACAAAAGAGAAAAGCGTTTTCATATTTCTTACAGCAACCATGTATGTACGAACATTTCTCATTGAGGTCACCAGAAGATTTTCAAGAGGAAAGCAATTTTAAGCTGGATTTTAAGAGAAGTTTTACTGTAAGTGACATGGAGCCTGAAATACTAAGGGTTAAATCACAAAAGGCTGAATGTAAAGAAGCAAAACAAGTGGGAGGAGGAGACTGAAGGATGTAAAGTAGGTGTATTGTTTGGGAATCCCCTTCTCTGGAGATCTTCAAGACACACCTGGATGCAGTCCTGAGTGATGTGCTCTGGGCAATCCTGCTTTAGCAGGAGAGTTGGACTAGATGATCTCTAGAGGTCCCTTCCAGCTCTGACAATTCCATGATTCCATGACACTGACTCTGCTCAATATGCCTGTAAGCTCCAGCCAAACCTTACAAATCTGAGAGATGGCAAGCGGGATGTCTGTTTTATAGGGTGGTGGATTTTCCTCCATGAGCATATATTAAATAAATATTAATTGGTAACTATTTAAATGAAACTTTTGTGGTGAAACTTTCACTTCTACTAGTGAAAATACTGTTCTCTGATATTACAATATCAAGCTATAATTAGGTTCCTTTCTGCTAAGGATCAAGCTATGAGGCTTTCATATCCTGTTTAGCTGCTACAGGTTGCTGATGTTACTCTGTACTGGTAATAAAAATATCCCACAACAACATGATGTAACCAAAAAGTAATTATATATACTAAAAGAGGAATGGAATTACACATAACAATGACAAGGTATTGAAATTTTTAATACATCTCTAACACCTTGGATATTCATTTCATTAACTACAAATATGTGTGGTCATTCACCTGCAAGTGAAATCCTCATTTATCAGCCCCCAAAATCAGTACATGAATTACAAACTGTTCTCCAGGCTTTTTGTTCTGAGCACCTTACCTCCCCTGGGCCCCAAAAGGGAGAAGAAAACGTCACACATGTACATATCACAAACACAAATACTGCAATATAGTACTCAAGAGAGATAAATTATTTCCACTCCTAGTATCTCCAATAACTATGTGAAAAAGGAACAAATAGCAAATGTTACCCAGATGAAATTAAGAAATCAAATGCAGCAAGGAGTAACTAAAGATGTTAGAAACCTGAATGAGATTGAACTTCAAATGCTAAAAATAACATATCTTTGGGGAAAAAATAATTGAAAAAACATTAATGGGAAGGAAGAATGTGTAAATGTTGATGTGTGGAGTGGTGAGTAATGACTGATGAACAATTCCTTAGTTATAATAGCAAGCAAAAGAGCTTAACGGCAGCAAAAGGACATCAGTGCTCAGCTAAATGAGCTAAAGACTAAAGTGTTGGATCATGGAAATAAGGTTTTCTCACCTACAAAAATTTTTAGAATTCTATGTTATCTAACCTGTTACACATATGCGGTTTCTGACAGTTGTTGGTAAAAATTGAGGATAAACATATTTACACTAAGGCATCAAAGATTTCATTTTCTAAATACAGAGAAATAAAGAATGGAATCTAATGTATTTTTAAACACTGCATCTTTTTAAGATAAGAACTGCTCATAGTAGTAAATATTATTTGCACACTGATAAAAATCAGATGACCCCAGGTGCACCCAATTACTCACTTTTTTCCAGAATGAGTAACAAATAATTACAGAAAATCCTTTTTGAGACTACACAGAGTTGGTCAGTTCCTGGAGATGGAGAAATATTCTTATTTAAAATCTATAATCTGTAGATGAGGATCTTCAGAGCACCACGTATCCAGCTGCTTCCACCTCAGTGCTTGTTACCTTCAATCTACTTTGAACAATCTCCGCCACAATATCTGTTTCATGTGTTTTGAAAATTCTGCAAATAACTATGCTTTTTACTTTATCTTAGGGAGTTACTGGGGCTGACACAACTTGATGTTGTGCTAATATTTGATTTAAGGAATGGGAAGCATTTCAAAAGACACATGAAGAAGCTTGCTGGTAGAAATTCAACACATTCTGGTTTTGAAGCACTGCTGATTTGTGGTATTTGGAAGGACATCATTTTGATTCTTCTCCAAACAAGCTGGCATAAGTGATTATCCAGCATAGCTCTAAAAATATATGTTTACTGACAGAACTGGATATAGTTATTAGAAAAACAGTCCAGCAGAAAGATTTTTTTTTTTGCAGTTTGAGGGTTAGAGAATGAAAAATGGTAATTAAAACAAAGAGAGCATCACTTTTGTTGCTTCACTATTAGTGGTGATCAAGGTTTGGGTCAAGGGCTAAGGAAATATAAAAGAAAATTGCAACTTTGAGTGGAAGTCAAAGTTAAATCTCATGGGCAAGCAGCACAGTCTGCCAGGCCTGACAGAAGGGCCATATAATTGCAAAACTGACAGATGAAAATAAGAAACAGAATGAGGCAAATTCTGAGCCAGTGGTTTTGATATGAAATTACATATTTACTCATTTACGGAGGTGTTTCTTCTCCAAATTTTTCAGTGAATTTTAGTACAATGTTAATATAAGTAATAAAAAGAAAATGTTTTATAGTTAGTGGATTAGGAATTCAGCTCAGAAGAACCTTCAATATGACCCCCAAAGCTGCAATATGATTATTTTAGATATAGTTCAATAAACAATACTAACATTAAGAAGTTTCCTGCTTTTTTATAAATAGATTCTAACTGAAAAAATATGAAACTCTCAGTACTCATTAAAATGAGCATTTAACTCAGAATAAAATTCGGCCTTGAAGAAGGCCAAAACCTGAGAAGATACAAGGTTTACATGTTTCACTGAGATATCAACCAGGCTATATTTCAGGCTTTAAGATGAAAAAGACTATGGGCTCATTTTGGTGCAAAATTTACAAATTCTGACAAAATCATGCCTAAGAATGAAGCATAAAACGAAGCAGTTTTCACCTTGGAAAGAGAATACATAAAGGAAAGGTAAAACCCTCTGCAAAACCGATAAAAAGGGAATCTGTATTGGCAGTACCAATAAGGAGTTCAAAATGTGCTCTGAACAAATTCATCGTCATCAGTAATTCAAATGATACTTCAGAAATAAAAAACATTAAATCTATTTTACAGTTCTAGAATACAGTGGTCTTTTTTCTCTGATCAAGAGGTTTTGCCTCCTTAGCAAATTGATTAGCAAGCACTATGGTATACAAACTTCCTGAATTTACTATTTTCAATGAAAATCAAATTTTTGTTTTCAAGGAAAAGATATTAAATAATATTTAACTTAGGCTCCTGTAACATATGTTTATCTGAGGAAGGTGAGAAAGAAAAGGCATATTCCCAAACTGCTAGACAGGGAAAAAAGTCAGGTTTTCCAAATCAAAGCATTACTAATATCCAAAAATCCCAACAGAACATTTCTTTCTCTTTTAAATTAATTTCTGACAGCACTGACACCAAATAAAATTCTCTTGCATGTTTTCAAGTCACAGGGTAATTGTCAAAAAGAATTTTAATTAAGAACATTTTGCCACAATCTACATGATCATTAATGAAGTGTAGAAAGCCTTGTTTCTATAAATGCTGTTTGCCACACGGGTGGCCTAATTGCAACATTTCCCAGGTGCTGCACCTACTACTTTAGAGTATTCAAGCTCAGAATAATAATAAAAAAATATCTTTAATACTATCAAAGTGCTCCTAGCTGCTAGAAAAATACAAGGTATGATAATGAACGTTAACATTCAGTGCCAAAAGGTGACACGCAACCACTAGTCTTATGAGCATTTGCTTTAGGTCTAGACAAACGTTTGTGCTGTAATATCAGAAGCTGCTTACTTTGCTTTCTGCTTTTCACCAGGCTGCTTGAAATTACCTATTAGAAACCTTTTATTGCCTATTTGCTTTTGTTACAATATTTTAGATGGAAATGTACATATATTTATGTACATGCACAGTTTAGAAATAAGCAAAAGGAAACGCAGCCTGATTACAGCTGAATCAGTTTGGGGGCACAGGAGCCAGTTTCTGTCAAGAAACAAAGAAATAATTGAATCTGCAAATTCTCAATTTCCTTTTTATCCATTAGGTCCACAGGAGAATTGATCCATGCATGCTGTCCACCTTGCAGAAATTGCCTCACAGAAGCATGCAGAGGTCCTTGATGCTGCTGCAAGCCAGCCCCCACCACTCCTATTTCTAAATCTGGAGCCATAAACTTAATGGATGGGTAGGAATGGGCTTTTGTGGAAGCACCTGCAGGATCTGTACGGAAATTATGTGATTCCATTTACCCTGCCCATTACAGGATCAAGATATATGGAGTCTGGATGCACGAATTTCTTCACATATATATATTTGGGACTAAAAAGACAAGAAAAGTCTGATGGCTGTCCCTGAAAGGGATCTTCATTGCAAATAGGTTGATACCGAACTAACAGAAAAGATGTCTCTGCTGGAAGAGGCATGTAACCAGTCTGACAGTGGTTTGACAGCACTGGAGATAAGGTGTAAAAAAGAGGCAAAAGAGAGGAACAGAAGCAAGCTATTACATTTCTTTAAAACCAAAAAATCCAATACCTTTAGGGAGAACACCTGGATGACATCCACATCAGTCAGGGTCAGCAAAGTCTGGCTCAGAACTCCCAGAAGATGGAAGAATGGAAAAGCCTTGCCCAGGAAAATGCCCCCAGGAAGGGGCAGGAGGGGACAGTGAGGAACTTGAACCCATAGCAACCTGGCAGGTGAAACTGAGAATGAGGAATTGAGTTGAGCATATTTTTGCTTTACTGCAAAAAATGTCTGGGGCAGAAGCTTTCTTCATGCTCTAGTTCAACATCTCTACATTGCAAAGTTCTCAAGCAAACATAGTTACAAGTGTAGTATTGTTTTTGTTAGCCCTTTTAAAATAGTCAGTAATGGCATCAAGATACTCTTCAGATAACTTTTTCATCCTGTGAAATTTTTTTTTGGATGGTTGGTTGGTTGGTTTTTTTTTTTTTCCCTCATAGAGAGTAGCTGCACATCTCAGCTTAGTCTTTGGTAGGCATTGTGTGCTCTTTGAGATGAGACATTTGGGGACCTCACCAGTACCCTGATTATGATGACCAACTCCAACACCTGATTTTTCTTTCTTTCACACAGAATGCTATTCAGTAGCTGTTTTATTATGCAGGTTATTGAATACACACACTTTGCAGAAAGCAATAACCCATAAATGGTTAGCCAAAACCAAGATTTTACATCTAGAATATATTAGTACCATACATTAGCTGGAACCAGTTTCTCTTAAATGAAAACACAGAGCTCAGTTTCAGTATGCATTTGCCAAATAATCAAGCCCAGACTGTTCCACAAGGAACATTAAGTAAATTATACAAGACAGTAAAAATTAATCATTTTTACTTCCATCAGAATGCTAGATAATATATGATAGATAGCTCCCCATGGCATGTAGCTAAAATGACATTATTTAATGACCTTTGCATCTGTACAGTTAAGACCATGTGGAATAATTTAAATTTATAATATGTTACTGCTTCTTTCATTGTTTTAAATTGTAGAATTGATCTTCTGAGGGAAATATAGCTTATTCCCATGACTTTCTTGCCCAAAGGAATGAGAGTGCTTTGCAGATTGCCCCACCATGAAAAGAAAAATGCAAAACTCAGTGTGAGAAGCCAGGAGCCATGCCTGTTGCTCCCTATAGTATATCCGGATCATCATTATTTGTTACATTAATCTTTCCAGCCTTTGGTAGCTTCCATTGTGAACTCATTTATTTAATATTTTATTTGTCATAATATACTGTCTCCATATTATGACCTTTTAGGGTTTTTTCCCATATAATTTTGAACATACCCTAAATAAATTCTTTTCAATTTCATGTTAGTTGTGATAGTCCTGTTCATTATTTTCTGCCCCACGTATCTCACCAAGGGGCTCTGTGCTGTTACCAGATGCAGGGGACTGGATTACATGAATCCAGAAGAGATACCCACCACTGTGAGACCCAGGGGCTCTCCTGCCCTCAACTAATTTTGGAAAATTTCACAAGCTCTTTTCTTTCAGCATTTCCCTTCCCAGTTTAATGCAGAAAAGCAACTGAGTTGGAATAAAAGGTACGGGTTAGAGACTTTACAAAAACACACATGAGAAAATACCATAGGAACAGAAGAACAGCTGGACCAGCTCAAACTGGACATGTGTCCAGCATCCTCCAGCATTATCCACAGCCAGTGTTCAGAAAAGAACACAAGCCAAGGGCAAGAGAACAACAGGCTTTTTTTTCCACAATACCTTCCCAGCCTGCAGCTCTTTGTGGTTCAAGGATTTCCTGAAACTGAGGTGGAATCTGTGTGACAGATTTATTTTTTTTCTCTAAGGATTTTCTTCAGTGGGTTTTCTTTTTTTCCTTCCAGTCACTTCTTGAGCCCATGCAGACTTTTAGCACATGCTGCATTCTTTAGAAGGAAGGCAACACCTGACCATGATAGACCAGTGAAAGCATGTAACATCATTACAACTTTGATTTGTAGCTTAGATTCCCAGGGTTTATAAAAACAATTAAAAAATCCTATCATAATTATTAATATTTCTGTAACAGCTAGATTTCTCCATACCATCTTTTACAGAGATCTCTTAAGCTTCTTCATATACCCTTTCCTTTGATCCTATGGCAAGAACTCCCTGGTTTTGGCAGTTTCTCTGTGTGATTTTCAAAGCATCATCAGGGATTTGGGATAACATTGTGAAATTATATATGTAAATAGTTCAGGAGAAAAGAATATCAATAACTAAAGTTCAGTTTTATGTGATTTGAAATGTCAAAAATGTGAAAGATCTTTCAGTGAGACACCATTTCTCAGTGTTAATTACCATAAAATGCTTATTCAGGAGAAATTTAGAGACAAACATACTATTACTACAAGCGCTTTTCAAGATACATAGCACAGCAAACTTTTCCATCCTGTATCTCTCATTAATACTCAAATATCTTAGCTAGGCACAGACATTTATTTCAAGTGCTACTTCTTCTGTTTCTTAACTGTTTATTAAATACCCTATAAAATAATTCTAAAAAACCCACATGAACTAAAAAAAAAAAAGGTTCCTCCTCACAATAACATTTAAAGCTTGGGAATGATTGCTGTAAGAATGGATATTTTTCTACATACATAGTAGAGATATATATCTAGGGCTATTTTCATTCAGACAGAAGGAAACTTATTTCAAATATAATCGTACTATTATTTTAAATATAACTGGAGCACAGACAACAACGATGGTGGTAGTTCTGGTATTAAGACAGGCAAGGTAGAGCTTGCACTATATGGCTGCTGGGAATTCTAACTTGTTTTATTTTACTAAGTGGAGAAGTCTGAGATATGCTTGAACACAAAATTTTTTAAATAGCTTATTTTATTCCTGAATGCCAATTAACTAGTCAGGAAAACAGCTGAAGTATAAAACCCCAAAATACTGTTTAATGTTAGCCTGGTAAAACTCTTCTACAAACCCTAATGTGTTACGTCCAACACCACAGACTGGTATTTTACATAATTGTGCTAAACT
This sequence comes from Scolopax mira, assembly GCA_004320125.1. Taxonomy (NCBI): domain Eukaryota; kingdom Metazoa; phylum Chordata; class Aves; order Charadriiformes; family Scolopacidae; genus Scolopax; species Scolopax mira. The sequence goes on from BJBW01004249.1 coordinate 56,041, forward strand.
TGTGAATAACCAAGATTCAGAACATCTTCTCCTATCCCACTGTTCACGCACACACAGTCATGACAAATTTGAAAAATAAATATTAAAAAAAATTTAAAAATCATTCACAGCCATAGACCAGGACCAGAAGCTTCATCTCTGCCTTCACACTTCCTCTGAGGCATGCCAAGCTCCTGACAAAGAAGCAGAAACTTGGGAAGAAGCCCACTTGCATCATTGAGGGTTTCTGCAGTGTTAGTCTCCAAGCAAACAGCAAAGTATATGTTAAGCTCAAGTCTCTCTCATTTGTAATATTTGCAATTTTCGTAAGTGTGAAAGTAAGACAGACTATAGTTTATAGATTTCTTAGTAAGAAAACTGCATAAATCACATAGGGTGCAAAAACTCATCTATAAAGCAGTGCAACAAGGACTGTTACAACAGGCTGAGGAAATGATGGAATAAAAACATGCAGTATGTTACTTGAACATGTTTTACACAGACACATACCTCTGACATTATATTTAATCTATTATAAAACAAATACATATATCTTTAAAGCTATATTGTATATTGAATTGCAAGAACTATCATCTTTATGAGCTCAACAATGTACTGTACTGAAACACTAGGTTATATCTAAATACATTTTAGTATTTTAATATATTTTTGTGGGGTCATATGAAACAACATACGAAAATCAAAGTATTTTGCTTCAGTAAACTTTCTGAGTGACCTCTGAACAACTTAAATAGAGGCCTGGAAAATGCAATACAGAACAAGTGTTTTAAAAATTGCATCTGAGCAAAAAAAAAAGTTATGGAGTTAAAAAAGAAAGAAGAAAAAAAACCAAGGAAAGCAACCAAAGGGATTGGAAAAAGGATGGGGGAAGAAACCTCCTCAAAGACTTTTGTAAAGACAAACACGAGTTGACAAATTAACATTGAAGATCAAGGGAAAAACAACGCAGAAAAAGTTACATCGCACCCCAGAACATCAAAATGTACATCTTTAAAACCAGTTGCTTCTCTGTCCTTATCTGATAATTAAAATTAATTCATTAAAAATTTACAGTGCTAACCTTTTAATATATTGGTATAAGGATTTAACCATCAATTTCAGAGTATTTCCAATTAGAAGCTGGATGAATTTTTAATCATAGTTTAATGCAATTTCATATTATAAAAGCAGTTCCTTCCTTTTATGGTCATAACAGTTTCATGGTGAAATCTGTGTAAACCATCACAACTGCAAACCAAAGATTTGCTGTGGCTGTTTCTCTTCTTGTTACTGTTAATGGGAGTATTTCCCTAGTATTCTCAATAAGACTAAGTGAATTAAATCGTTTATATGGCCTTCGTAGAGTGAAGTATGGCTAATTAGTTATTTGTGCTCTCACACAAATGATCTTGAGGAGGCAATAATTGCACTGAATATGCATTAACTTCAAGCGAGACCCTGAAAATTGACTGGAGAAATAATGGATTAGATAGCAAATATTTCATTTGAAAACTTCCTCTGAGTTAACACGTGCATTAGTCATTGGTCTGATCACACCATGACGGTGTGGAGAGATGTTCTCACTGGTCAAACATCACATTTGATCACTAAAGTTCCTTGATGCTTTGATTTCTTTTTTCCTTACTGAAGTTCCACATATTTTAAAATTTTGAAATGGTTTCACACATCTGAAAAGAAATATCTGGTTTAGAATCATCATTTTTTCCTCAAAATAAGATGATTGGACTTTTAGCAAATAAATCATGAAGTTAGGTCATCCCTGCTCTTGATAAGGAGGATTCAAAGGAAAAAGAAAGGGTAGAGAATTCTCCCTTCAACTTCCCTGTCTTTGACCAACTAAACCCCAGCCAGACCTGCTGCCAGGAGCACGGGGAGAAGGGGCAGAGGAGCCCCCAGAGCAGTCTGTCCCCCCATTGCCAAGGCAGCAACCATGGGACCATGCTCAGGGGATGCTTCACCCCTGCCCTGCCACCATCTGAGACCATACTACCATCTCCAACACAGATTTCACCTCCCAATTTACCCACCGTATCTCTACTTTCTATTTTCATATCTCTATTTTCAGCTCTACACTATTTTCTACTAAGCATCAAATTTAAACTTTTGTGATTAACCCAGCACTAATTGCCCCAGCCACACCTGGCCAGGAAAGGCCGATCCTAAGGTGCTCCCCAGCTTATCCAGACAGACACATTTTGCAGTTGTTAGGCAGGCTGTGCTGAGGCACAGCAGAACAAGAACAGCTCCCTGAGTCTTCAAATGAAATGATTAAAAGAAACATGTGTTTACATAAGAACTGGAAATGATACAATCAAACAGCCTCAGAAGCATCCTCTAGTGATAACTGTAACTTACCCTCTAATATTAAGTGTAGGACATTACATATGCACAGTTTCATACACATCCCACAGCAATTCGGGTTTGATAGCTAGAATATATATTTAGCTCTTATCTTGTGGAGTGACTTTTAATGACATTTAGAAGTGCTAAGGCACTTTGAGGATTAGACTCTTTATTAGTCCCAGTGTTTCGCTGTAAGCGGCTGCTCAGATATTAAATGCTCCCTCTGCCAGGGTACATAAAACAAACATCGAGGCAGTTTGATATGATGCAAATGTTTCATGTAATTTTGTGTCAATGAGTTTATTCCTGTCACCTTTATACATTTATCTGCATACAAACCTTCATGGTGTAGCAATTATTTGCTTCATCTTCTAATTAATAAGTTCTGAGTCTTGAGAAACTACCTCAATTTTTATTCAGTCCATTTTTGTTTCTCAACCAGGCAGAACTTTCTCTGGAAGTACACACTCCTTTTCTGGTTTTTCTTATCAGAAAGAGCACTGGTTAGTATTTCAGCTATAAAACCCTCCCTCTTAAACAAATAAAACAGCAGTTAGATTAAAAGCCCTGTGTGTGATATCCACTGTCCTATCACCAAGGATAACTTACAGCAGTTTTAAGCCAGCTCCTTCCACAGTAACGTGTCACCTTAGGCCAAATCTCTGCAATGATAGGCACTGCTGTTGTGATGTAGAATATTAGAATGGTTTGGGTTGGAGGGAACCTTAAAGATCATCTAGTCCAACCACCTTGCCATTGGGAGGGACACCTCCAACCAGGTTCTTCAAAGCTCCATCCAGCCTGGCCCTGAACACCTCCAGAAATGGGGCAGCCACAGTTCCTCTGTGGGCCAGTGTCTCACCACCCTCAGTCAAGAATTTCTTCCTACTATTTAATCTAAATCTCCCCTCTTTCAGTTTAAAACTGTGTAAAGAGGTGGTTTCACAGAGGGGTGGTTTGGTGTCCCCGTCAGCAGCAGCTAGGTGCACAGATAGTCCCACTCAGCAGCTCCTGCCTGCCACCAGAGCACACAGTGAACTGGTAAAGCGTGATGTGCTTCAAACTTCTCCAGTGAAGCAAAGGATTAAGGAGATAGATCCCCAAATCCTTCATGCCCTCAGGTTCAGTAATAAAGAGAACAGAGTTTCAGTTACACTGGGGCTTTCAATAATTTCCCAATATCCCTGAAAAGCCAATAAAGCTACACATATACACATAGTGCCTACCACTAAATATGTCCAAGCCCCCGGGCATCAGTTTGTGTTTCTTCCTTACACTCTCACCAAGCAGCAGAATCACAAGCCAGGGATGGGATGATTTAATATTTCCCCATGACTCTCTTCTCCAGAGAGTTTCAAGGTTGAGGAAATTGAGGAAGCACTTCTTTTAAAAGGACAAAGTGTTCATTCCGCTGTAATGTGAAGCTTTCTGTACATCAATCCTATCCTTCGTGATAGCCCATGAGTACTTTTGTACCAAGATGACTTTAGTGTCATGCTCAGTAATGAGCCATCTGAAAAAAAAACCATAAAAGTAGGGCCTTGCTTTGGCAGAGGAAACATCACATGAACATTTTTACTATTCTGTTCTTCAGAATCTGATCTTTTTTTAATGAAAGAATTGATAAATTCCCCACTATCTGAGAGATACCACTCATCCCCGCTGGCCATAAAGTCAGATTTTAACACTGTGTACAGGGAAATAGAATAGTTGTACTGAATACTGCAATTTAAATACAGAACCTGGAAATGTGGGATTATGGTGTGGGGAAGCCAATTATTTTCCTCTTGTGATTTGATTTATATTATAATTCAAAGTCTAAACACAATAATTCCAACATCTTTCTTCCAGAGGAAATGCACGCAGCTTCAGATAACAAGATAATGCAGAGAGGATTCATTTCCTAAAAGCTGTCTTTGTATTGTTTATCGAGATAAATAAATGTGAGGGATGTGCAACACATAATCACAAAGCATCTTTCTGTGGCAAGAGGAGCTCTTTTATACATGATAACTGATAATGTGGGTTTTTTGTTCTAGTCTTAAAACAAGCAATCAGTGATATGAAAAACAGGACAAAAACCATCTTGGAACTGTTTCTGCATTCAGTTGCACATCAGTTTCCCCGCAAGCTCTGCAAGGCAGGCTGTGACAGGGTGTACAGGTATATCCCTCCAGAGGCGTTTCATTATGAAATCAGTATTTCTTGATTTGGGTATGTTCACAGGGTCACAGCTGATAATTTACCTTTAATTGCTACTCATGCAAGCCAGTCTTTCCCTCTCCCTATCAAGAGGTAAAGTGTTTATACAATTATCCATTATTAAAGTCTCTACTGCAACTATCCTGTGTCCCCAGCAATTTAGAATTGGAAATTCATGCCTAAAGGTGGGATTTGCATAGGAGTGAAGGTTCACTCTATAGCTCTCCTATTAGTCATGTGCACACAAACAAGGATCAGAGCTCCAGAAGGCCAGATACAAAGACAATCCTCCAACATTTCTGCTGGAAAATCCTAATATAGAGTAGTTCTGCTGGGTCCCATGAGATTCCTTACTATCCAGGCTTGTAAAGCAAGACTTTTGGTGCTTTTTTCCACCTCCCATTCTGCTGCCTGCATGTCACTTGTGCTGGGGCAGAGATGGAGAATAAAGAAGGATTTGGTCCTGAAGGTTTGTCTGAGCTGGATTATGATTTTCATGTCATTTTGAATTCCCAACTCCACTCAGTAATAATGCAGGAATTTTACAGCTTGTGCATGGAGCCATCAACCTCCATCTCACATTGGACTGTGTCAGCACAGGTCTGCTAACATGGGAACAGAGCATGTCCCTGTTTTTGGTGTGAACAACTATTCATTTATTATTAAAATAATGCTCAGTTTGATAAAACGTCTCAGGTCTCCCTTGAAATGCACCTTCTGCCTCAGTTGCACAGAGTCCTTTAATTCAAAAAGGCTCCATAAAGGACATTTTCATTCCCTGTAGAGTCAAATAATCCAAACATTCCAGCAATTCCAAAAAGAGTAAAAAAAGATATGTTTTCTGAACCTGCAGTGCTGCAGATCTTCAGTCGTTTGTAGTAAAAGCAGCAAAAAATTTGCAGGCCAGCAATCTTACTGCAAATCTGTAATGATTAAATTGTGATTGATAATATCAATTTGTGAACAGAAGTGCCACCACAACATCCCATAGCAACAAGAGGCATCCTGCACAGGATTTCCCACTTGTGCAGTGATTACAGTAATAATGATGAAAGTGTTTTGGAAGGATTTCTAGGAGTCCGTCATTCCAGCGGAGTCCAGAGTCTGAAGGAAATAAATGCTACTTTCAAACTTCTGTGTTTAAGCTGGGACATGCTCAAAAATCACTCCCCAAAAGTTACTTGAGATATACTTAAGATATCCAAAACCTAGGTGGCTTATTACCACTTCAGTGATTTGTCAGCAAATTGCAGAAGTCAAGAGGATGCTTCAATGCCCACTGGACAGAAGAAAAAGTCTCCTCAATGGGCAAGGCACAAACCAAACTCAGTGTTTCCTATTTTTGCTAGTCTTAAGTGTATTTGTAGAATACATCTAGCCAAAACCATGATATCCACAACATTAAGAGATTTTCCCTAACATGGGTGATGAAAGGTCATTTTCAAGGACAGGGGATAAAACTGGAACATGCAAGGAATTTACAAGTGAGAGTTACGAGTTCTTTTTAATATATACATTTCCTTATTAGCTTACCAGGGAATGAAGCATACTGTACAGTTCATGTTGAAGAGAAAGATCATGCTTCGCTGTACACAGAAGGCTACTCTTGAAATAAAATCATCAAGGAAAAATTCAGAATGGGTAAAACTGAAAATGGGATTTTGCAATTGCTTTATAACAACAGGTTTCCACATTTTTGCTACATTTCTGTGAGAAGGCATTACAAATTCTACAGTAAACCTATGAAATAATTATCCATTCTTTCCATGAGTGTCCATAATTATTCTGGTTGTGTACTTTGGATCGGAGCATGGCTTGCTCTATATGAGGGCACAGGAGAGAACATGAGATGAGATGTTTCTTAGTTCTTTCTGCCGACTACCAGCTGTGGGATCAATTGCAAGGAAAAACCCTTCTTGAATGGCTCCAGGCTCTTCTGCATGCATGGATAGGAGTGGGCATTTGCTTATGTTCCCATGTCTATCAGCACACTCTGAGAGGTCAAATACCAACCCACAACCACAGTTTTCTTCCTCCTGGTCTGTTTTTTGGACAATGCAATGTTATATTTGATTTACACAAACGCTCATGGCTCAAGCAGGGGTCTATTCCCTAATCTTGCTCCCAAAGCCAGCTGAGATCCCTGCTGTACCACACTGTGTGGCAGAGGACAAGGCAAGGCAGGGAGACAACCACCACCTGATTGACATGCCATTAGGGAGAGGAATTGCCAATAATTTTAGTCTCTTATCTATTTCCTGAAGTTTAAACTTCCCTTTAATCTTTATTTATCGTAGCTTTGAATTGTAAAACAAGGGAAAACAGAGACAAGGAAGCCAATGTACTATCTGCAAAGCCAAACTGCCACAGCAAGCAAGATCAATGTGACACAGCTCGGATCAAATCAAGCTGCAAGGAGCAAATTGTCCCTGGGGAGAGCTCCTCTCCTCCCTGCGTGGCCACCCAGCCCACGACAGCCTTTGCAGTGAGCCACAAGCACATGGTGGGCTCATCTACTCCAAGACGTTCTTCCTGGGAAGACTGCTGGGATTGATTCGCCCTGGATTCTCATGTCACCTATAATGACTTATAGTGATATCATTTCTGTATAGCTGCATCTATTTTCAGACAGTCTGACCTGTCTACCAGTTGGCCTGTGTACACATGAGCCATGTTTGCAGTGATTTTTTTCCATATCTGTTGTTATAGTTTTATTGTGCTGTGATTCAGAGCTAAAGAGCTATGAAACTTCATCTTACCTGCTCCATGTCTTTTTATACTCATAACTATCATGCTGCATGAAATACTGTAGCTGTTCACTACAACCTCTGTGACTACAGACAGGGCAACATCAATCCACCTTAATGGAAAAAAGCGCAATTATTTAAACTACCCCAACAATTGAAGACAGATGCCTAATTAGGACCCTGTACTGTTTATCACTGTTACTCTGCTGCTAGACTTTAGAGCAGGTAGAGAGCACAACCACCTGAATGGGAAATTGCCACTCATCCCTTTGATCACTATTACTGTTATTTTTGTTACTTGGCATAGTCATGGCACTGCAAGCTGCGTCCTACAGTTCTCATGAAAGATACTATACTGTAAAATGCCCTATTTTCCAGCCTGGTCCCTGATCATCTACAATAAACATACATTTGTGAGTTCCACACTTCTGGAGCAAATGAGAAGGTGATATTTCCCCTTCCAGAGATCATTCTGTAGAAGGAATATCATTGAGATTGCTTTACCAAGAACTGCAGCAAGCCCTGTGCCTTTGAATATTTCCACCACCTCACTGTCACACTGCAAAAACCCATCTCATCAACTTCTGACAAACACTTCTGCAGGCATGTTGAAGTGCAGACAATAATTATGAGGGGCAAAGCAATATGGCCCAGGGATCCGAGGAAGGCTAGGGCCAAACACTCCCAGCAGAAGCCATGGGAAGGGGCTCGTCCTGTCCCTGGGACTCTGGGGGGCAGGGCTGGGACCCTCAGCACCCCCTCCCAGGTCTGTAGACACAGCCTCAGCAGGTCTTTTGCAGCTGACACTACAAATGATAATTATCACGATGAGAGTTCACTCATATGATCATTTAGTTAACAGCGGTTTAGAAATATGCAAATACTGTGAAGCACAGTCAATGAATACAAATGAAAGCTCCATCTGCAAACAGTACAGCCATTGGAGAAGCACAAATGAGCCCTGCTGGTTAAAACGGAGTATCTTGATGTTTACACAGAATCATGTATCAAGAAAAAAAGATTAATTGACAAAGAAATTCCCCAACAAGAAGAAAGTATTGTTGCCTGGTACTAGACTACCAACAGATCAGTTCATTGGGTTTTGATCCTAAAATTGTTTATTTCCCATTTGTTATTTCCTAGAACATCCACAGCAAAACATGAAGACAGTCAGATCAACAGCAGACATACATTTGTGTATGAACTAGTAGTCCTTAGTTTAAGGTTTCGGACAGATCAAAGTGATAAAATTGATTTGAAATTAATTTAGTGTAAAAATACACCTCATTAATAGAAAGGAATAAAAGGAAAAACCCAGGATTCAGTAATGTAATCTATTTTGGATGTTTTTTTCCATTCTGCCCTTGCAGAAGGACCACTTGGAAAGTAGTGAAAATTCTTACTGTATTGAATATTACTATCAAGCAAGCAGAATCTTTTTTATATAGACTGAACTACCGAATCACCTTAAGCAATATGAGGTCTTGTGGTATGAAAGCAAACAGAATTTAATACTTCCTTGTATAAGACCATTTTGTATTACTCTTCAACCCTTAAAAATAATACATAAAAGGCATAATTACATGCAGACTGTCATAGCACTAAAAGCTTAAGATTTCCTGATAATCTAAAATTGCCAAGAGTCATGGGAAAATGCCAACAACTTCAAAAAGTAGTTTCAAATATCTTTTATAAAAGGTAGTAGCTGCCCTGCTCATCTAAAAGCAGTTTGATTTTGGTATTCTTCTGAAACAGGATCTCATTTGCTAGATTGATTTACTACATATGCTATTAAGAATACTTTTAAGCTCACATTTCTAATTGTTTTAGCTCTATTTAAGTGTTTAGCATCAAGAGTATTTTCTGAGCAGGTCCTTTGAAGCTCTCTTATAGATGTGAATTTGCTCTCCTAAAGTAAAAATAAACAGATATCAGAACTTCTCTTAGAAACTTAAGTGTTCAGAATTAACCTTTTGTCCTAGAAGAAAAAGGTCATAGAAATAACTAGGTTGCAGCCAGCTTCTTTCTAATAAAAGGGAAAAAAGGACAGCATTTGTTCAGTGTTGAATGAACAACTCTCCTCCCCAAAGAAACACAAAGTCAACATTGCCAGAGCTGTGACCATCCCCCTCTTGCAGTCAGAGGCACCAAAAAAAGCAGTTGCTGGTGACATTTAGTCCATCTCACTTCAGTGACTTTTTCTAGAAATATAATCATCATTCAAATTGTGCCAGAAGAGAAAGAAAAAAGGAAGGTGTGGGAATCATTATGTGGGCATTCAGGAGTTATCAGCATCTCCATCAAGACCAAATACTCTGGTGTAAAATATGACCATGTTTATGCCCTATAATAAAGGGTTACAAATATACAATAAGCACTCAGTCCTCAGTCAGGGCTTGTGTATTGCCCAGTGTTTCTTCTGCTTGCCTTTCCTCAAACCGCTTTATCAGTGTTACCCTGTTATTTACCTACTTTAAGTCCAAGCCATTTCATTCTCATCCATTTTCCTCAAACTTGGGTAAGTCTTTTTTGACCATACATATTTCAGTATAGATGAGATCTCTATTAATTCGGTCCACACCAGCCAGGAGCAGCAGCAGCACCATAATCTACAATTGTTTCATTGCAGTATCCAAGTAATACACAAATAGATTCTTTCTAATCTTTGTACTTCTAAGTATTCACAGTTTGAAGGAAATCTTCATTGTTATTGCAATTCAGCTTTCTCATTGAAACAGTTTTGTGAGACATCACATGTTAAGATAGTTAACTTCAGGTCATTTATTCAGTTTGTTTCCCCTCAAACTGAATTCTTACATCCAACCAACCTATTGATTGATAGATGCAAGATTTCTCTTTAAGTCAATAGTAGCTCTTAGCAAGAATCAGTGGCTCTTTGCTTTTATTTATACATAAAGAGTTTTATTGAACTAAACTGGTGTTCACAGTTTAGCCTTTCACAATTTATCTTTTTTTTTTTAGGATTGTCCTTAACTCTGTTGGAATCTACTGCAAACGAAATCAGACCAGAAAAAGCTTACAACTGAATGATAATCATAATTCAGTGTTTACTGCTGCATATGTTGATCTTGCCATTCTAGCAGCAAAATTTCACCTACATTCTTAAATTAGTTTTCAGTGGCATAGCAACATCCAATATACAAGTAATAATAAGAGGACTACACTAAAGGAAGCACTGAATTTATGATCTGCCCAACAGAAATCTATCAATTTTGATCGAGTCCTAGGCGCAGTTACTAATATCATTTCACACTAAGTTGCACAGTTTCTCACCAAGCTTTTAAATTGCCTTGTAAGACAATATAATATTGAAGGAAATAATCTATTTAATGATTTAGCTCTGTTTGTTTATTCATTACTTAAAGAACGTGTATTTTGATTGGCAAGAAATACAACTAAAAGCAAATATTCTCTTGTCTCACTGATTAATTCGGGATCTTTTTTGTTATATTGTTATTACTGTATCTTAAAGTCCTAGGATTAGAACTGTAAAAAAAACCACCACAATTGAACTTGGAAGACCATGCCTGTATGTTAGTTTCATAGAAAATCCTTTGCTTCAGGGATATTCCTTCCTTTTTTCTCGTCTAGATGACAGCAATCCACAAGATACAAGATTCCATTTAAGATTGCAGCTTGATTTCACTTATTCCTGATTTTTAAAAAAATATTATGATGAATAATCATGATCCATTATTAAAAAGCTCCAAAATAATATGAAATATTTCCCAAGAAAAATGTAATGGCATGAGAGCTCTAAGTGGGATCTTCTGATTTTCACAGGAAATCTGGAACTCTTAACTTCTATCTTAAATATTCAAGAGACTGCAAGCATTACCTTAATTCGGCAAATGCTGAAGGACAGGTTATTCTTTGTGAAACCTATTATAGACAAGGGAGACTGAAAAGGCAAAAACCTCATATTTAGTGCTTCATCAGTGATGGTGTCAGCCTCGATCCCAGCCCTACATTGGCCAAAGATAATTTCAGAGCTTCATTGCTTGGTTACTATCTGCTGGTTAATTGAAGTTCTAAATCCTGTCAGGACTAGAACAGATGTAAGAACATGCAAAAATAGGTGCAGAAATGTCTGGGGAAAGCTTTAGAGGCAGGACCTGAAGCGTTTCTGAGCTGCAGGCATTTCTCACAGTTCTGGATGCTCAGGAGAGAAGCAGACCTCCTGAAGACACCACAGTTACTGTTGGTGTTTAGAAGCCAAAGTACTCAGATACGTGTCCACATCTCTGTGATGGGAGTGAGGGCAATCAGTTTTGTAGGAAAATCTGCTTCCCCAACACAAAGCACGTGTTTTCCATCTTTAAAAGGGCACACCTCAATTTTACTGCATGTTCCAAATACTTCAAAGAAACATTCACACAGTTGTAAATACTTCCAAATCTATGCCCAGAACAACTCTTTGCTCTTAAAAGCTACTAGGGATTTAAAAATTCTTGTGTATATTTTAGTCTCACAGACTACTCAATCTTAAATCCTGTCTGGGCTAGTAATACCAAGTGTATTAATAATTTTTTTTGAAAAGACTACAAGAAACCTAATGGTTAAAGCCTTCCCTCAGGGAAGTTTTACCTATTCCTGTCAGTTAATATTTAGTGATTGTCAGTTTAAATCCTAAAACCATGAGGATTTCTCTTATGCATTCTGATTTTCTGTAATAAGTCTTGATCTTCTCATTATCCACATGCATATCATATAATCCCTTTATTATCCTTCTAAGCTCTTGATCTCAAAGTTATCTAGTGATAAAAAGCTCCAAGGGTTAATTGTGCATTGTGTGCAGTAACTATTTCAGTTCATTCAGTGTGTTACCTTTCCATTGAGCTCCATGTTCCCATCTGAAAGCATAAGCAGGAGCATCTGATAAACTTTCCTTGCATTATTAATTGTTTTGTAGGACTCTACAAAAACAATTCTACTATTTCTCTTTGTTTGTTTTTATTTTTTAACTATGAAAGCCATATTCCCCTGCTTTCTTCTCAGACATTTCTTATACAAGTACTCCCTACGTGCCATTTTCACCATGAGATCTTCCTGCAGCAGAGCACCAAGAGCTAATTAGATCGAGACACTGCACATGAAGAATGCAACATGCAATACCTCCTGCGTTATCTCCAACAACTTCTCTAAAGTTAGAGTCACATTGTGGAAGGCAGTCACAGGCAACACAAGAATCATATTCACCAAACCATGAGCTTGTTCACACCCCAGAGCCATTATCCTTCTCTCCTCTTCTGTGCTTTGCAAATGGAGTTTGGTACCTGTTCAGACCATCCTGCTGGAGGGGTACTCAAATGAGCAGCTGTGTACGCAGGGTTTCAGTATAAATACTAAAAAAATTATAGCACTTAAGATGGCCAATCCTCAAACAGCATAAAGCAATTGAGCTGCAGAAGAGGTAAGCACTGCATTAATTTACCACAGTGCAAGAAGAGCTTGATGATTTATACAATTGTGTTATTGCACTTTGTATAATAAAAATGCAAAGTGGTTGACTCCTACAAGTAAAACATGTATGAAATTTGTAACATGGTGTAACTGTTCAATAAAATAAATTAGTTCCATGTTTCCTTTTTAATAAGAGAACAAGCAAGCTGATTTTTACTGGTACAGTGTTAAAGAAAATGATTTCATATTATTATTCATAAATGGGATCCTTCCATTGCAAGCTTACTTCAGCACAAGAGCATTCTTGTGGTGATACATCCTTTGCTATTGTTTTTCCACTAGTTCATGATTAGACCAGCATCATACATAGGCAGAAAAAAAAAAATCTTAAATTGCTCAAATGCTTAAACTGTTTAAGGGACAAGGTAAAGGAAGGAGAGAGAGAAAAAATATTTTTATTCAGTCCAGGGTATGGTTGACTTTCTGCGTTGCAAGCATACATTGTCAGCTCATGTCTAGCTTTTCATCCACCAACATGACCAAGTCTTCCTCCTCCAGGCCACTCTCAACCCCTTCATCCCCCAGCCTGTATCAATACCAGGGGATTGCCCTGACTCATGTGCAGGACCCTGCACTTGGCCTTATTGAACCTTATGAGATTCACATGGACCCACCTCTCAAGCCTGCCCAGGTCCCTCTGGATAGCATCCCTTCCCTTACCCCAGTCAACTGCTCCTCACAGCTTGGTGTCATCAGCAAACTTGCCAAGGGTGCACCTGATCCCACTGTCCACATCATTGATGAAGATATTGAACAACACTGATCCCAATAAGACCCCTGTGGGACACCACTTGTCCCTGACCTCCATCTGGATGCTGAGCCATTGATCACTATCCTCTGGATATTACCATCCAACCAATTGCTCATCCACTGAGCAGTAGACCCATCAAATTCATATATTTCCAGTTTTGAGAGAAGCATGTTGTGGGGAACCATGTCAAAGTCCTTACAGAAGTCAAGTTAGATTACATCTGTAGCTCTTCCCTTCTCCACTAGTATAGTCACTGAGTGATTGGATGTGCCTTGTAAAACATGTACAGATAGTCTGTTCTCTACAACAAATTGTGTTTGTGAAATAATAAAGATCTAAAGATTGCAGCTGGAGTTGGCAGACTACAAAATTCTGACTTTTGAAGAAATTGGGATCATCATCTTTTTTGATTCATCATGGGTAAGAAAATATAGCTAAAGAATGAAGATTTCTATCCTAAGACCTATCTGCACCAATTTCTCAGACCTGGGATCCATTCTCAATTTAACAAGACAATTAACGATAATTATCAAAGTTTTATCATTCTTCAGCATCTAGAAGGCATAAACCCAAAGGGATAAACAGCAGTACAAGAGATTTTGTACTGCATAAAAGATTATTTAGGCATTAGTAATTGATGGCTTGAAAGGAAAGAGACTGCACCTCCTGATTTCACACAACAGTATTTTCTTTCCAAGACAGAAGAGTCAGAAATTACATTCAAAACCCCCAGGGAACATGGTATGTTTTCCCCCCAGTTCTTTCACTGCAGCTACTCACATTGTGCATCATTTCAGCTCCACTGACCCCAAGTCCTACAGCACATACTACTCCTTGTGAAAGACAGTTTTAAAATATGAAATAGGGAAGTCAGTCACATGCCAAAACATCCTCAGTTTCTGATGCTGCAGTCAGTAGTATCATGCACTTGCATATCAGATAATTCAGCAGAGATCCTGGCATCACTAGTACAGAATCTTTCACTAAATATAAGTATTATATTAGTGTATTAATTCAATTCTTTTATAGGTTTTTAAATGCTCTGACTTTCTAATCAGACTTTCTAGTGGTTAGATACATTCATTTTCTATCCAATTTTTATGCCTTTTGACTAGTTAGTGCTCTAATAGCTACATAATCAATATTTAAATTTAAGTGAAATACTGCAATACACTGCTAATGCTCAAGAAACCAATATGTTTGACATGTTAGTATAAATTGATACATCAGTGAGAATTCAAAGAAAGAGCATCCTCAACTTTTACCTTATAACTTTCCTGATTATTGAAAGAATATATCACTCCCTGTGGTATATTATGTGCACTGAAAAATGCACTCATCTCTCCAATTTATCTTTTCAACACATATGGCATGTGTGCAGTTACCATGTAAAGCAAACTGGGAGCACATGAGTGTGGCTAAAAGACCAGTAGGATTACCTAGTGGTTCTGTAAAGAATAAAAATGCTTCTAAAGTATTATAAAATGGGTCTACAAGAAAAGAAAAAGATGACATTTGTTAACCTGTGCTTTTATTCATCTTACTTTTAAGTTAAGTCTTAAAGGGCTTTTTCCCATCACCCCCTTGAAGCCGTCCATAGGCCAAGTAACCACAGCCTCTCTCTTCGGAGGGATTTGCAGGTCCAAACCTCTATTTTTTCACATATTGATCTATTACTCTTCTGGATTACCTTAAAACACAAGCTAAGTAATTTTTCTCGAGACACACACTTGAAAGGCTTCCTGCACTCTTGTCACCTGCTCAGATGAAGATGCATTCATTCATTCACTCTTCAAAAAGTCACAACCATTTTATGTCCTGAAGGTGGTCACATGGGACAAGAGCGATTTATATTTCAATTCTTGAGTTCACCCATTCAGCTTCCTTGGATGTATATTTGAGAGGAAACAGGAAAGAAGGACAAAGTTACATGCCTCTCCTTCTCCTGAGTTTAAAAGAATAATAGAAATTCAGAACCTGAGGACCTGAGAACACAAATAAATTGCTACAATCTAAGTAAGGAAAAGAATCCCAAAACAAACCAAGTCAAAATTTATAGCAGCTAATCCACAATTAGTTCATTAACTCTCCTGTGAAAATAGGAAGTATTTATCTTAACTATTCAGTCTTTCTGCATTTCTATTACACATATTTGCTGAAAAGCAAATCCTGCATTTTTTTGTTGGGACACTGCAGGGGCACAGTTACCAGTCCCTCCATGAATTTAATCAAATCACATATTCTCTTTGAACACCAGTTAATATTTTGTGGCTGGGTAAAGTAAAGAAAAAGCAAAAACAGTATCTGAATTAAGTATTTTAATATTTAAGCCTTCAGAGATTTCAGTTTATCTTTTTAAAGCCACTATCTCTAGCCACTTTAGAGTTAAGATTAGTGATGCCTTGGGTAAGGCAGTAGCTAACAAACTCTGGATTCAGCAGCACTGAATTTCTAGTTCTTGCTAAGATTATAGCTCAGGCAGATTTCACTGCTCATTCACTGTGCTCACAGTAAATCTTGGAGAATAGCCTATATATTGCACAGCATAGATTGTACCAGAGCTCATAATTACCCCTTCACACATGGCAGCTCAAAGTTTTGCAAAGTATTAATTTAACATATCAGTGTCCCACTGAAGGCCATATATTCCCAGTAAAAAGCATGGTAAAAAAGACAGGTTTTTGTTTAGCCAATATTTTCTTTTCACAGATCAAAACAGAAAACACACGTTGATTGGTTGGTAAGATGTTTTTTAAAATTCTCTTTCACTGAGCACAGAAGTATAAAAAATCACTACATTAATTCTTCCTGAAGAAATAAAGTAAAGCTTTTTGTTGGTTTAAGCATTCTTACAAGATGAAATCTGTTTCTTATATGTTTACTTGGCTGCCCCATCATATACAGCTCACCTGGTCCTCAGCCAGCATAAGAAAACATCTAGTAGCCTGGATGTTAATAATACAAACCAGCCAAACATTATAAACACAAGTTCATGAGGTGTCCTGCAAACAAGCCGTGCCTGGGATAAACACGAGCTGCCCAAGATCACTCATAGTGCCTCAGCTGCAGCGGGTCATGATGCTCTAGCCAAGGCAGCATTTTGATCAGCTCTGATGAACTACAGACAGAACATGCAAACTCCCCACTCTAACGGGGTCTCTTCTGCACAGTTCTCTCTATCTTCTTGGAGATTAGGCACACAAGAAGCAGCCATGCCTTCCTAAGGAGGTATAGTTTGAAGAAGGTAATTGGAATATCTTTATGCTGCTCCTGCAGCCTGAGTAATGAAAAGATGAACAAAGGATGAATATGTTTCCTTTCTAACTAAACAGTCTTAAACCAGCAGAGTCAAGGCCTTATGCCTTGACAAGTAAGAAATATGCATTTTATTGGTGAAGAAAATTCTTTAATATGCAGCATTTGCCCTGAATAGTAATTACTCATCACTTGTTTATGTTGTTATGCCCTTGATTAGAGGCAAAAGTTGCACCATGAAGTTGGTGAATTGTAAGAATTAAGTACTGGTGTGTCTGAAAAGGGAATGTGACACATTAAGTAACTTAAAGAAGGGACCAGGAGATTAGATTTTTCAAAGTGTACTTCAAAAAACTGCTTGGAAGGCACTATATGCATTAAAACAGATTTCTAACATCAGTACTCCAATGCATATATATTATAAATGTGATAGCTTTAAAAAACCAAAGCTTTGCAAAAGCTGCAAAGTGAACTAAACCAGAGAAAAACTCTTGTTTGTAAGCAGAAACAATATGAAGCAAGTTATTTACACTCCCTTTAGCAGAAGTAGAAAAGAGTAAGTTACAGACTTTAAATTTCATTTCAGCTCCCATAAGCTGTACCAAGCCAAGTAGTGTCCTCATAACAAAACTTACCTGCTATACAACAGGAGAACAGAGAGAAGCAAGATTTCCTTCCTTGGTTCCAGCAGTTGGATGGGTTGGGGAGGAGGAATAGACACAACCCCACAAGTATTTAGGTTCCTCAACCGCAGGAGAAAGAAGGAAAAGACAAAAACCAATGCACACTCCAAAGCTCTAGGGCTACCAGGAGAAGAAAATCCTGACATGCTTCTCTTCCTGCCTTTATAAAATTCATCATCTACTTCCACCTGAGTGTTTTCACACCTCTAACCATTTTCAGCTGCCCAGGGAGGGAGTTTCTGCATTTACTTCATTAAGGTATTAACTATGAACACTTGGGCTGATTGCACACATCTGTGTGGTGCAGGTCACCTGCTTTTCTGCAGCTCCTGGGATAAAGCAGGACACACAGCAAAGGAAAACCACGAAACTGGACTCTACCAGCTGGCTGGTAGGCTTCTAATTATTCAAAACAGCAAAACATAAATTGTCTTGGAGCCTTGCATCCTTCACCAACACCAGTTACCCCAGTTTTCCATCCATTATGCCAAACATCCAGGGTAGGAAAAGCGGTGACCCACAGACAGATTTGCCTTTTTTATGTAGGTTTTGACGTGAGAATCAACAAACGTCTAGCACTCGCAGCCCAAAAACTGTAAAAGCCAATTTTTCTTTTTCTTTGCCACAGCCAGCACAACATATTTCCCCCTTAATTAAGTTCTCAGACCTCGCCTGGTTTCACATCAGAAAAGTGGTGTTTGCAAACGGAGCAAATGGATCAGCTGGCACCTCATGTTACAGCACACCGTGGGCTGCGTGCCAGTTTGGCAACAGTCCCCAGGATTTCCACATCCCCCGGTGACACGTTCAGCCACAGAACTGATGATTTAAGCAAGGAGGGAAATAAAGGGTAGCACTTCATTCCCAAATGTATTATTTCAGAAGGTTCAGTGAAGGTTTGTTGAAGTTAGGGATGGCTGGAGATCACGTGTCAAGAGAACATAAGTAGAGTCATATCTGCTCCTTCCCAGATAAATAATGATAAAGAAAGTATGAACCTCAGTTTTGGGGGTTTTTTTGGCTTTATTCAAATTCCACAGTTTTCAGAGTTTTCTGAGCAGCATTTATACCTCTGTGCATTCACATAGTGTGCAGGATTTTCAGTACTTGGAGATATCAAAGACGTACAAGATGGATCTCATTCAAATCAAACCAATTGGCATTTTTAAATTTCTGGTGCTTTCATTTTTAGCACCTCGCTACGCCCCTCAGCTGGCCATACCAAGTACACGGGTTTTCAAAACTAATTTGCTTTGAGGTGCTTCAACTTGGACATGTGGAAAAGGAAGCTACTCAAATTCTACAGCTGCTCTAGAAAACAGAGGGAAGAGGGGTTTATGGTCTAAGTTGCTTTTACTGATTTTTTTTTTTAATTTTTTTTTCTCTTTTTTTGATTCCCATCCTTTGCAAGAAATTTGGGCAGAGTTACTCTCAAGAATAAAACCTATAGCTCCAAAATAAATACTTTTATGGATGTGCACTAGGGGCTGCTCGTCTTTACTCTGGAATCTTTGTTTCATGACCTAGTTATATTATAGTGCCATAACCAGTTTCTGAAAACATTTAAATTGAACACCAGATTACTGAAATTTTGTGTCATTACCACACAGATAGTGAACCTCAGCTTAATTGAAGGTTTTATAAAGCCTCATAGCAGCAGTTGTATGATGCATTTAAACAATTTTTGTCATGCACTGTCTTTTTGTAGAGACTGAGCTGAGCTATAAGTGACTGCTGAAATCTCCACTCTCAGGATGTCTCGTGAGATTGTTTGTATTCCCTGGGCAACTGTGTTATTCATGTGGCTTTTTTGAATTTTGGTAAATGAAAGTATGGAGATTTTGGTGTCCATTCTGCCAAAGTGAGATACCATCTTCTACTGGAAACACTGCCTTTACTTTGCTAACTAATACAGCTTACATACTGCATTATACTTTTAAACACAGTAAATGATAGCATAAATGTAAAAGCAGACACAGTCACCTGCTTGTTTGCTTTGAAAAGCAACTTTGTTTTTTGTTTGTTTTGATGAGTGAAACGTAGTTAAACAAAAAGTATCACAGAATAATACCCCTGTATTACAAATGACGAAGACAGAAATCGATGGAAATAATTGATTTTTTTTAATATTTTTTTTTCTAAACAAACCAGAATTATTTCTTTCAACAATATTCAGACTTCTCCTTGGAAAACCTGCAATGTGGCCTCTACTCTTCGACTTGTGTTGACACTTTTGTAGATATTAATATATTATTGGATGCAAGAGTGAGCAGATGCACACGTGCCTATTGGGGAGTGTACAGTCAAGCTTCTAAAGTGTTGCTCTTCTGAAGAATGGTTAAACATTTGTTTAAACCGAGAGCTCAATAGGTTCTGTGAGGACTGAAGTGACCAAATCAGTTCCTATGTGACACAGGAGTATCTTACACACCAATTTTCTTTCGCCAATCAGTAGCAGTAACAATATACCTAAACTAGTGTGGAAGCTGGAAATGGGTCGTTTCCTATACAGTGTGCATTGGATTGGTCTTTAACGATTACTTGAATTAATCTACTGCAGACTGTTTCATTGTAGCACATAAAACCTATGGGAATATTGTGTTTCAAAGCAGAGGAGAGGTGTCAGGTGCAGGGTGGATTGTTGAGGGTGGTGGTGCCTGGTCTGCAGCCCCTGGGCTGGCTCATATTGGTGGGACCAGGAGGTCCCCAGGTGTGGGGTTGGGGGTGGACAGAGATCAGAGTGCTCCAGCAAGGCAGGAGGCTGACTGAGGTTTCATTAAGCCAGACAAATTGGATGAGTGACACCTTGACATCTCCAGCCACTAGGTGCACACCATGTTCTACAGCACTTCCCTGGGAGCCGATCACAGCAGCAGGGTTTGGAGCCCTTACAGACCAAACAATAGTGCCTTTTTGTGTTTTGTGGTTGACTATTTGAATTCCTTATTACATTTCACATCTCATTGTATCACATTTGCCTTTCTTCCATCCACTGGCATCATTTCTGATCCCTGTCCTTTTAAGAAATCAAACTTCCCTTTTTCCTTTAGTCACAATAAATAAAAAGTGCAAAGACACTTTAATGGGGTTAAAAAGCAGCAATCATGATTCACCCTGATTCTGCACCACATTGCACCATTTCTTTAAAGTTGAGGCTGTGAGTATATGGCAAATTGTTTCTGTTTCATTTGGGGAGCAAAGCAGGTAATGGAAATAGATTGGTACAAAGCTAAGCTATATATATTTGCTAAGCTACCTACCAAGCTCTACATATTTCATGTGCTGCTGCTCTACAATTAGTAATTAACATTCATTCACTCACTGCATTCTTCTCTTCCTACTGTATTCTCATTATGTTGTGTGGTGCTGTCTATGCTCTTCCTGAAATATCATTTCTGTTTACCTAAAACTTAAAATCTATTTTACTAATTAATACACTCATCTCTGTGTTATTTCTCTCATCAATTCTTAATTGCTGCTGCCTTTGTCATTCTATTTTTCCTGTGCTACTATTTTCCATGCAATTACCTCCACACTTGTATGTAACTCTTCCAGTTCTTATCACTTATTATGAGCATAGAAACAGCAGGACTGTTCTTCTTCTACAGCTGTGTTAACCTGGCACTTTCAGGGGGATTTGGGCCCATGTGGGAAAAGATCTTAAGTTTTAAAAATGTTTAAAACAGGTACATGTGTTTTTAATCTAAGCTGTTGTACATAAACAGCATTTTTTTTCAATGGATTATTTCGAAGAGAAGCAAAATATTGTCTCTAGGTTTTTCCAACTGTGAAAAAAAGGAAAAATTTTGGTTTCATTCTTACATTTTATTTCTGTTGCAGCCTGAAGAGACCTATTGTACTGGGGGCCTGTATGTGCCATGCAGTGGGAGACGGAGGTCAGGGACTGGGGGAAGCTGACCTCCTCAGTCAGGGGTCATTTTGTCCACCAAAGCTCCTCAGGTCTCTGCTTGTTAATATACTTCTGCAGAACGAAAAAATTGCCACCAAGCTTCACCCCTCAGAGCAGCACAGTGTTACCTGTATTTATTTTAGAATCATGGAATCATTTAGGTTGGAAGAAACCTTTAAGATCAAGTCCAACTGTTAACACAGCACTGCCAAGTTGCCACTAAACCATGCCCCCCAGCACCACATCTACTCCCCTTTTAAATGCCTCCAGGGATGGTGACTCAATTACTTTCCTGGGCAGCCTGTTTTTCATTATAGGAAGGATTATGCTCATTGTTCTGCTCAGGGCAGGGAAAGCTACTGGATCCTACCAGGTTGCTCAAGAACAGGTCTTGAAAAACCTTATGGGATGGAGATGGCACAGCCCTTTGGGCCAGCCGGGCCCAGAGCCTCTGCCAGTCCAAACTTTCCAAAAACTGTTTCTTCAAGAGGAAAGGAGAAGAAGCAATAAGAAACAAGTAAAAGTCACAGTCACTGGTAGCTCCAAAATGAAGCACAGGATTAACTCACAAGATGTTTGGCCTGTGAGTGCTTTTAAAAATATTATTTTTAGCCCTGAAATCTGAAATGGATTTAGGCAGAATTTACACACCTGAATCTACAAGCCAAATCCTGAAAATCTCTGCACAGCTGCATTACCATGGAAACAACAAAGTTATTCTGGAGTATACTTTCTAGGGAAGGGGCTATGTGCCCCTCTCGGGCAGGAGTTAGGTGCCGGTAGAGTTGGCAGGCAGAGGCATCAACTCCTGTCTCTGTCCAAACCCCTGTCTCCCACCTTGTGGAAAGCGAGGAGTCACCTCCTCCTTGGGATCCAGCTCTCAACATCCAGTTTTACTCCTCACATGGAAACAGTGATCACAACCAAAGCATTAGCCTAAGATTCCCACAGTGCAATTAGATTTATTGCACCAACTTGCCAATATTGTTATCTGTATTTAACCTTTGCTTCTCTCGTAACCATAATTCTCCTGGCACGACATTCCTAACAGGAGCTTCATTGTCATTCTCCATCAGTATTACAATAAACAGGCCTCCCTAATCAGCATTCCCTCAGTGCCAAGCCAAAAAGCAATCTGCTCGAGAAGATGTGATGAAACCAGAAGAGATCAATACCAAAAAGTTTTCACAAACTCAATCTGGCAAGGTTAGCGTGGATAATATTGATAGATAAAGATCTAACTATCACACATGACAACAGGGTGAAAATAAGGGTGTGTAGTACTGTGGTGGTTTAATTTTTATAGTTGTGAACTTAAAAAAATTGTAGGAATCTGCTGCACCTTCCCAATATAGCTAATATTTTCCCTAATAAAAAACCCGACAGAAATGTGCTGTGGTGATTACAGATCTTAAGGATCAATTATAAAAATTATGAAATATCTATTGCACTTTTTTAGGTGTAACCACTGGCCTACTAAGTAAATCTATGCCCCTTTGGAAACACTGCTCTTTGAAAGTAATTTCAGCTGTTGGGTTGTCAGTTAGAGGTGGGAAGGAGCAGAGACTAGGTGGATGTGGTGGGAAGAAGGAGGTTGTGGGACATCAGAAACCCAAGGGCTGCACTGGGCTCCTTCCTCTCCATCACAGCACCCATCTGCCTTGCTGCTCCCCTGGGGAAGAGGAGACAGTTCACAGGTAGCTTATAACCCTGTAGCATTTAAGTAACTCCTGGAATTAATTTCATGTTCTTTACAAGCTGTGAGTTTAATGGCAAATGAAGACGAAGGATTCCACGTTATAAAAGCAGGCAGTTATTTTTTGATGTATATGTAGGAAAAAAATTTCTCAGATACCACTAGAATTCTAAAGATTTCTATTACGTCCTTACAACTTCCCTTCCTGGAGGGATTTTTTTATAAAAGAAATAACTTGTAGTATGGAAAAACTCAAGACTAGTCACTGTGTTGCCCTGCCATGTTCACATCAGTGATATAAGAATTAAATCTTCATGAACAGGAAAGAGTGAAGAGAAACAGCCCTGAGAAAGCGATTTTCTTACTATCTCTTTCCTCTTTTACTAGTTGATATGAAGTACTAATTCTGATTTATTCCACCAATATTAAAAACTTGTGGGTTTATTTGTTTTTTAATCTTATATTTCAATGACAAAAGAGAGCACAAAGTAAAAGAAAGAACGGTAACAATCACCAGTACCTTTTCTTCATAGCACCAAGAAATTGCTTTTGTGGCACAAACCAGTGTCTACACTCTGTTTCCAGAAAGCCCTTGTTGAGACTCTAAGAAGCAGTTACAGCTTGTAGAAATAGGATATTTTTTTTTCTTCAAGGTAAAATTAGGGTGCAAACTGCTTATATGTGTTTCTTTTTACAAAGAGGTATGTTTGTTTAAAAAAAATATTCCTCTCACCCTGTGATGAAAGAAATCCCTAGGAGGATACTCTAGGAGAGACTTTTTTTTTTTTCTTTTAATCTTCCTCTGGAAATGTCACGGCAAAATCAAGTAAACAGCACAAGAACTAGAGTTTATG
The DNA here is from genome assembly GCA_004320125.1 of Scolopax mira. NCBI lineage: Eukaryota > Metazoa > Chordata > Aves > Charadriiformes > Scolopacidae > Scolopax > Scolopax mira. Next base: position 79,966 of record BJBW01004249.1, read on the forward strand.
CAGTATGCATCTTCTAATATTACCCTGGCCTTGGTGGCCTCCTCCCAAGTCTCAGCATAACTTCATATATATGTGTATTAATATACAGTGTGGACAAGATCCTGGTTTCTCGTATCAGAAGGATTTCAGAAAAATAGAAGTCAGTGTTGTGTATCAACTTCAGAAACTGGACCTTTGGGACTATGATGAGATGTGACCTTAAAACGCTAGAATCTCAAAAATCCTATATATAGGGGAAGTGTTTAATGAGTAACCACTCATATCGAATACCCACAGCTGTCAAGCTGATGCAGACCAAAACTGTTATGAAAACAGTGTTCTCATATTTTCAGAGGTTAAGAAAACAGAATGAAGGAAAGTAGATTAACTACTATAAAAAGCACTTGACAGTGCCCATCCTGTTTCATTTTTGTATTTGTCTGAATGCTTTACAGACTCAATTGTATTTTGTGTTGACTGTGTGTAAATAGATTCAGCAAATGTTCACCAATAAAAAAATGCGTTTTCACTCCATAAACTTCCAAGATGACAAATTTGCAAGAAGACTTAATGTCATCACCCTTTCTGATAAGCCACAAGAAAACACGTGTTTTGAAACGCTTGGGATCCGTACTGTATAAATCAGCACTGGAGAGAGAAAGGATGACAGCTCTTGTGGAAAGTGTTGCCTGTCTGTTCCCAGTAATGAGGCTGAGTGGTAACTCCTCTGTGCTCTAAAAACCTAAACAACAGCAACATCAACCTGGGCCTTTAAATGATACTTTTTTTTTTCTTTTTTTTTTTTTAACATATCTGACCAGTATATAAATTTGATTTCATGCAAATATTTTGGAGCAAATTAGTTGATAGCAAAACAGAACAGGAATGTTAATGATTTTTGGCTGAATATACAGAAGATGAAAACTCATTCAATCCAAGGCAAAGTGTCAGCTTTAATAAAGTAATGTCATGCTATACTTCCCCCATAGCTGGCCTATACTGACGAGAAAAATTATAATGGTGGAAATGCAGAACTTTGCAGATATAAATAACTTGAGACTATGTTATAAAATTTCCAACTGGGGTGGAGGAAAAGAGTAAACATATATTAAGTAGCTGTAGTGAAGGATATTATTGCCACCTATTGACAACAGAACCGCCTGAAATAATACAGCCTATTTGCTTCTATTGAATTGAAATTCCTCCCTGGTAGCTTTACAACAGACTGTTCCTATTGGATTTGTATGGCAGGGGATACGGGCACTGTGAACAGCACAAATGTCTGATTTAATGAATATGACCCTATCTGAGGGAAAAAAAAAAGCCCAAACAACAAAACAAAACCCTTAAAGAGGTGGTCTAACAGCAATTCAACACCCTGTGAAACCAGGACTGGCATTCATGGGTGAGAGCATGTAGTGCCACCAACCAACACCCGGAGGGACAAAGCAGATGCAGAGGAGGAGGGGGACTGTTGTAAGTCAGCATCTGATGGAATGAATGTTGTCATCTGCTCGCAGGAGCAAGTGCATTTCTCCTCTGGGATGTCTCTCGCAGTGCTCCACCTGGACGGATGCCTTCAGAGTCCCACTGCTGCCCCAAGCTCCTGCCCTCGCTCTGAGAGCACTCAGCTGGAGGCAGCTCAAACATTTCCCAAAATTTCCTTGAAACATTTATTAGAAAATGAACACAAGTGCAAAACAAATAAAAAATAAGTGGCATTCAGCCATACAAGATCTAAAATCAGGGTAATTACTTAGCCAGAAATGCTAGTCTTGTAATTAGGCTGATTTCAACCAAACTGCCACAGGAATTGTCTCAGTGTGAAATCTCCCCTTCTTTTTTGGTGTCCTCTTAACATTTCAAATATGAACCCCCCTCCTACCTCTTCTTGTCAGGGACTCAGTTTTATTATTAGGTGCTTCAGTGTGATTCATTCTTGACAGCCCACTGATTTCTGATCTATTTTAGGTCAGAAAGTGCACATGGAGATCAGTATCTTACCCTATCTTATTGAGTCCCCAAATTCATTTGCTGTTCAGTGGAAAACCAAGCCCAGAATATCTCTCTTGCCTCTTCAGAATACACTCTTGAAACTGTATACACTTAAAGATGCACATTATTTGGTATACAGCTTGGTGAAAACAAAAACTTACAGAGGTCAGAACTGTTTTCTGCCCTCGAACAATTTTTGTACTTCAATTTTGTTAGGTATTAAAAGGTATTCCTTATTATTTGGGTGTTATTTACGTGCTCTATTTTTAGAATAAATTGAGATGACTGTTTGAGTAATCTATGTCATGGGAATGAATTTGAGTTTATGTGAATCATGTCCTCGTTCCTGGGAAAAGGCTGAATTCACTCTTCAGTGCTTTGTACAGTGGCATCAAATTTTTTATTTATTTAAAAAAAAAACACCACAACAAAACATTACTTTAATATAAAAAAAGATTTAGATTACTGTATCCAATCAAAAGAAGAACCACAATTTTGAAGAGTGCATAATTTTTATTTCTTTTGGGGACTTCATAATAAATGAATTTTCATGAAATACTACTTAGAGAACAATAAAAAGAAAAAAGAGGTTTTCTAGTCAAATTTAGGAAATATATTAACTACCTTAAAGAAAACCAACTTTTTTTTTCCCTTAAAATCAATACCAATGGAATGATTAACACTGACAACATATACAACACACGACATAATCCTTGTTGAGTGATAATATTTTTTTTTTGGAAAATGTCTTATAGAAAACAGTCACAATGAGAAGAAATACAAAATGATCCCTGAAAGGTTAACTGCCCCTGTTGTTGAAAAGCTGCATCTGCTGAGCATGACAGTGGCTGGATCAATTGCTGACTGATCAATCACATCATATTTTTCTCCATAATCCGATTGTGCACTCTGTCTGATATGGCTAACACCAGGTTATGCACAGGCTTTTTTTTTTTTTTGTTTATTTTCAGGTTTTTTGAACTTACATTCACCTCATACCACAAGATGTAAGTCCTCTGATTTTCTTATTCCAAGGACCAATCCCACAAGCCCATGGAACTGGCCACCACTTGCTCCTCAGCTGTAGGACCACATTCAATGATACTGGAATAAGAGCTGTTTGAGTCCCACTTACAAATCAAATCAGTGAAGTTGTCTTCATTTTTTATGATTCCAAACAGCATTCACAACTTTCTCAGTATAAACTTTCTTACAGGTTGTTTAGCTTGTATTTTTTCCCACCTTTGTAAGATTTTTAAAAGTATCAAACTTTGACTTCTTTCTCTTTTGCATAGTAAATATTCAGATGATGGTGATTTGTAAATTTAAGAGAGAGTTTTTCATTTCCTTGGCATACATATTCTAAATGCCAAGAAGCATTGCTATTCAATTTGAAGATGTGGTATGTTTTGAAATTGGACTTTTCCATATCAGCTGTGGACAAAGTGATGGCCCCACTCAATCTGAAACCTCATGTGATGATGGAAGATGCATTGGCTTTTCGCTGTTCATATTTCCGTCTTTCCCAGCAGGATTGCCTCTGGTGTAAAGTGAAATGCCATTCAGGTGTGATCATGGGATCTGTTGCACACAGCAATTCTGACTTTCCTCTTTGAGGTCATTGATTCATAAGCATTGAAGATCATTTTCTTCTGAGAATAGGAAAGAACTAATAGAAATTTTATTACAAAATACCACTTTTACTTTTTGTCCCCATTCGATCAATCTTAAACAGTTTCTCACTATTGATTTTACCACCCCAGCCATCCATATCATCCCTAGCCTTCCTGCTAGGTCTCAGTAACATGAAGCGAGTCTAATTTAGGCTTATAAATGAGTCATTCCAATTACCCTTCCTCATTACTCTCCCAACATAAGTTATTTGATTCCCCCCCCCCCCCTTTTTGTCCTTTGTTTGTTCATTTTGCTTTCCTCTGTCTTGATTCTCTGCAGGAATGGGCGCTCATTTATTCCTCCTTTCCATGTATTCCCTTCTCTTATCATGACTTTAATGCTTCTCTGCCCAACCTTACCTGGCTGGTGCCTGGAGGAGTCATTCAGCTTCTGTCCCAGCATCACAGAGGTCACCTCTCCCACTGTTTCCCCACCAAAGGTGTTGCAACACTTTTCCAAAGCAGGGAGGGATCACGCAGACTTCCAAGTGTTTTCGCAGCATGGAGCCGCGATGCTGAGGTGCCAGCTACAACATACAGGTGGCCAAATCTCCCACAAAGAAAATCAATGTCTCACTGATCTCAAGCATATGTGAAATACAAATGGGAAAAGCATCCCTGACTGCTGCGAGGCAGCGAATTAGTGCAGCTGTTCCAGCCGACCCGCTTGTGCTCATATTTTTTAACTTTTATTTTGCTATGAACATAAATTAGCTTGAATTCTCTATTATGCACTCACTTTCTGCACTGTTTTGATTGTTCATACTTTAAAATTTTAAGGCATGTACAACTTTATTACTTGTTTCCAGTGTGTAACTGCACTGTCTGCAGAAATAAATAACTTCACTGACGTTCTCAAGCTTCAAGAATACAAAATAAAATGACAGCATTGATTTCATCCAGCTATAAGACTTCTGAACAGGAAAAAAAAAATACCCAAACGCAAAACCTACACAATGGAGTGCATTATCCTTATTTGAATGCAGGGTAACTGTTCCCAAGAACATCCACACTAAATACCTTGAACAATTGCTGTGCCTCCTGCCTGTCTGCAGCTCAATACCTCAGTTACAGATGCCGTGGAGGATGAATGTCTTGAACATCCTCGGATGTGCGCTATTATGTTCCAAAGGTGCCACTATTGTTCGTTTGTGCAGAGATGAGTAATCACAGAAACAAATGAGCATCCTTCTAACGCACTGAACCTCTTACAACAAAGTAATTGTTGCCACGGTCTTGTGATAGGAATGATTTCATTCATTTAAGCTTCATACTTCTGACCTGGGCTCAGGCCAAGGGCAGAGGAAGACAATTAAAGCCACATCTGTTTTTGCAACTGGGTTTGTATAATCTTCAAATATTGTGTGACAGGCCTTCCATATACAGGGGAAAGCATTTCTGTTGTCTTCCAAAAATACTATGTAAAGTGCTCAGCTAGTTATTTTTCTGTTTGGAAGTATGGCATGCTACCCATCCCATCAGCAACAGAGACACAATCAAGCTTTTATAGACACCTTTTCAGGAAGGTGCCTTTAGACAAGACTCACATGCTCCAAGTCCTATTGCAAAGCAAAACCAACATCTGCCAAAGCATCTCAACACAGGAAAGCCTTACAGTATTCGCTTAAGTGCTAGTTGGGTTGTCAGCTCAGTGATTTCCAACGATGTATCTGCACGTGGACTGCCATAACCAGGAGAGAAGAGAAAGTGTAGGATGGTATTAAAGACAAAATTATCTGAGATAAAGCTTGGCTGCTGTTACAGGAGGGTACAGCACCTTCATTAATCAAGAAGGAACGGGTTTGTTTGAGTGATGGAACACTTGGTACCGCAACCTGCCTTGACAGGACAGGATTCGCACAAACCGACACCAACGTTGTCTGAGAAAATGGGCAAAAGTTCTGAATCCTGCACTGGGAGGGACTGGGGTGTGAATGAGGCAATGGGAAAGATGGTATATGAAAGAAGATAGAAACGAGTTTCTCATGAGCAAAAGTTCAGGCAAAACTCCTTGGTGATGATTCCGCCTTTTGCCCTACATTTCCCAACTCTCCTGCTGGTTAATCCTCCCTCATACCAGAAATAAGCTCCCAGAAACAGCCTCAGACCCTAGATCTAGAAAGCACTAAAACTGAAATGATGTCTGAAAGTGAAAGTGTCCTGGTATATCTTATAGGGCATTTTATTTCTATTTATCTATATCCCATATTGATCATAAATGCTTAAAAAATAACCACATTATTTTGTAGTCACAGAAAACACAGCCGAACCCAAAGTTCTCACACCAGCAGGTCCCTGCAGAGCTCAGATCTCAATATTCCAATATGTAATTTTACCTTTTTCACAGCAAGCTCCCACAGCCACAGAAGATCCGTCAGCAGTTCAAGTCTGCTTTTTCATTTACTGGAGTAAAGAAGTCAGTTCTTGAAGTCTCCCAGGTTAAGAATTGGAATAGAAGGAATTAGATGGAAGGAATTAGAATATGCATATGAAATTAACAATTAATTTACTTGTTTTTGTGGAAAATACTGCTTTATTTTTTTTAAAAAAAAGTTAAAAGAATTCAAAGATAAATATAAATTATTTCTTGCTCGCAAATATTTCCTCCTGTGACAAAATGCAGTCACCAGCAAATTTTCCCCCCTCAAAAAAAAAGAGAAGCCTGACTTTACTCTCTTACCTCCTGACGTAGGCGTCAGCTCATTGCACATTCAGGACTGCAGAATTCAGTCGGGAGGGAGCATGTGCCCAAGTGCCTTCCAGATTTGGCATCCCTAGTCCTAAATAGAAGTAGGGCTTTCTGCAAAAGTGCTGAGCACAAAGCAGTAGTTTAACTGGAAAAATCTTTATGTGTGATTACTTTAGAAAATCAGCCTGCTTATTTAGAAGCCCAGAAATCAGCATTTACCAATACAGCTTTACTTTTGATAATGCCACCTTCTCACTTGCATTCTCTAAAGATCTTTGCGATATCCTCTTTGCCATTTCAAGCCCATTTTCATGGCTATTCCAAGCTTGTTTTAATCTTCTGTTTTACAAAATTCGGCAATACAGAATTGGGGTTTTGGTTATCCTTTTTTAATTTTTGCAATTCAATTTTCAAAAATATATCATATGTGACTTTCTATTTGTATATCTTAAGCAATTCCCCATGTGCCTCAAAGACACCAGTTTTCATCATATAGGCAGAAAACAAGCGTTTGAAAACAAGGAATGATAGTGTCTCAGTGAGTTACTCAGAAAGAAGAATGTTTTTTTGGCCTATGCCATATCTTGCTTTCAAAATCATTCAAATCTGCTCAAATCCAGCAACAAGGAGCAAAATGAAAGCATGGTACTGTATCTCTATATACACAGGCTATACATGTCTACAATGTGGGTTAATCATACATATAAAATAAGGAGAATGCCCCCAAGAGCTTGCCAGACTTTCAAGATTACATGTAGATGTAAGAAGACCACATCTCCTAAAACACATCTTAACACAGTTCCTGTGGTTGTATTTAATACTTCTAGATTGCAAACGATCTTAAAATAAACTGGCTTTCCTTTCCTAAGGCTATGTCTATTATAGCTTGAAAGCCAAAAATCAGCCATTGAAGATTCCATTGTTTTCCTAACGATGCTTTTAACTGATACTACATCCGTCTACCGCCCTTGATGAGACACAGTGGCATCTGTCTAGGAGCTGCTCTCCCTCATTTGAGTTCCCTCACTGGGAATGATATAAAGAAGACAGATGTATATAAAGAAAACAAATCAACCAACCCTCACCAAAACCTAAGAAAATGAAAGAGGAGTCACTTTCCTGACATTTTATTAATAATTCTCTCATTCTCATAACTTCAGCAGAAAGTCTCTTATTTTCAAAGCCAGTAAAAATATTAAATATAATTTTAAATGCGTAATTACACAAATCTTACAAAAGTGTATTCCCTTGAGAATATGTTTCAGCATCCACCTTAATATTGGAAGGAGAATATTTAGAATCAACCAACAAACCAACCTGAGATTTTCTCTTTTAACCTTACCACCTTTTTCATACAACTGTCTACTTTGTAATGAAAAAACACACTTAATGAAACCAATTCAGAATTATTAAAAAAGAAATTAACAACAAATGGATTTTTTTTCCTCACCCTCTATTTTATAATTTATTCTATATCTTGCAATATCAGGAAAACAGAAAAGTTTTCATTTCAAAGGATAAGGTGCATGAAAAGGTGAGTGAATTGATACAACACATAATGCCCAGCGCTGAGAACAGCATCTTCTTTTGTCTGGGCCAGAGGGATATTGTACAACAGGTATTGAAGGACAACAGGATTTAAATTACTGTCTTTGTACTCCTTTTGCTGAACTGATTTCATCTGAAGGTAAAGCAGAGTTTGACTTGTAATTGATAGCCAATCTTCTGATAAAACCTGGGTCTTAAGCTCAGTAAACACATGGCTGAGTCTGCTGTGCACAATAAAGGAGTTTTGATGTGTGTGTGAAGAATACTATAAAGACAACGTGAATTATCATTTGTTTTCTTCCTCCCTTTCCATTTGTTGAATTTTCTTTGTTCACCTGCCCTGCAATATTGTTGTTAGCAGCTCTAAATAGTAAGCTTCTCAGCTTTCCTGGGGAGAGTGTCCTTTCCTATGTTCAGGGAGCTCTCTTTTACATCAGAAAAAAATAATAGCGAGTCTAATGTAAATAAAGAATAGTATTCTGCTCTGTAAATCTCTTCCCTTGCTAAATTTGCCGCCTCCTACAACAGACTTTTTCCTAGGAAATGGACAGGTGACTCAGGGAACAATATTATGAACCAAGCTGGCTTGTATCTGGAGTAATGAATATGTGATAGAAAAGTTTTTTATAAAACGAGAACAAGTAGAAACCATACTGCTAAAGTGACTTACAGATATCACTAAAGTGACATAAAGATGAATGTATGTTGAGGTGAGAGAGAATCAACTCAATGATCAAGCACATTTTGGAAACTGATGCTGAAGGCATGCTGCAGCAACTGCTATTGACCAGAGTTCCCTTTACTACCAAATTTTCAATAATGCAGCATTTGCTTTTGCAATATTTACAGTATTTCCTTATATGTTGAGAGGAGAGTAAACTCAGACTAGTGAGAAATACCCCAAGAAACAGCTCCAAGGCCTGGTGGTACCAATTCAGAACAGAAGTACGTTGATCAGTAATTCGCAGGTTATGTCTGTTTGTTTCCTGTTACCCTGTTTGGATTACATTGATCTGCCAAATATCACATAATTTCTATAGGAAGCACACTAAAATAGAGTGCCACTGAAAACAAGGTGGTTAGAGACTAATGGAAAAATACATTTGTGTCATAGGTTGTGAGTATTTCTGCTCATTGTAACTCCTGAGCAACGAAAAGAAGGGTTTTGCGAGCCACACAATCCCTGTAAAAGTCATGATTTCTGTGGCATTCACAGGATTTTAAACTTGTTGGTTATTAGTATATTTTAATTAATTTTTTTTACACATATAATTTCCTTATTGAAGAACAACAGTGATTTTTATTATGCTTTGTTCACACATGGTTAACTTTTGAGGGGGAAAATAAAAACGTATTTTGAAAGGGCTGCAAAACTTATTGAAAAATACTAATTCTCTATTGCCTACTTGAATTTCCACAAAAGAACCACAGAAGCTGCAAAACAGAAACAATTCTGCCCCTTCACTCCATGCTAGTTCTAGGAAAAGAAATCACTGTACGTCAGTGGTTCAGTTTAGATAATCTGCCACTTTGGAGCAAAAAGACTCTAAAGTAGTAATTGCATCAAAAAACGTAATTTCTGCTGCTTGGTCTTCTGTGACCTTTTCCCAGTCTCCATCAGGGTAATTGAAGTCCTTCATTGCTGTTGCTTTTTAATTTCTGTATTCTAATTTCCATGATCTTTTCAGCAGGCATTTACCTAATAGACCTAGCCCTAGTTCTTCCCTTATTTAGATACAGTATTTCTATATTTAACAGTTCTGTTGCAGAGCTGATGTTTTTTATTTTATTTTTTATTTATTTACTATATTCAGTCCATGTAACGTAAATATATGCAGTTCCTCAAATATATGATTTATCACTTTTCTTTAGTTTACCTTCATATTAAGTTCTCACTGATTGTTACAATAAGAGTAGAATAGTATTACTGATGTTTTGTGTTTCCCTCCCCCCATCCCCCCCCCCCCCCCCACACAAAAAAAAACAACCTGCAAAGGAACAGAAAGCTTTGGCATCTTACTTTGCACCATGGAGAGATCTACTTCATGCAGAAAATTTCATTTTAGTCATAATTTGTGCACTATTAGGAGTAGCTCCTAAAGTTGGGGATACTATGAGTAGCATTATCTGTTTCTTCAGTTATCAGAGGGCTGGAACACCTCTTCTGTGAGGACAGGCTGAGAGAACTGGGGTTGTACAGCATGGAGAACAGAAAGCTCTGGGGAAACCTTGTAGTGTCCTTCCAGTACCTAAACGTGGTCTACAAGAAAGCCAGAGAAGGGCATTTTACCAGGGCATGTAGTGATAGGATGAGGGGAAAGGTTTTAAACAGAAAGAAGGGAGACAGATTAGATATTAGGAATAAATTCTTGACTGTGAGGGTGGTGAGACACTGGCCCAGGTTGCCCAGAGAAGCTGTGGCTGCCCCATCCCTGGAGATGCTCAAGGCCAGGCTGGATGGGGTTTTGAGCAACCTGATCTAGTGGGAGGTGTCCCTGCCCATGGGAGGGGGGATGGAACTAGATGGTTTTTAAGGTCCCTTCCAACCTAAAGCATTCTATGATTCTATCCATGTCAGATCTGAAAGGAAGAACACCCAAAGGAAGGATTTTTGTTAAAAAGCAATGCTGATGGGGACAAAAATTAAGTAGATTGAAAAAAAAAAATTACACATGGGGGATACTGAGCCTCAACCACATGGGAAAGGGAGCTGCAGCTTCTGTACAATTTTACGTGTTAATTGGACCCCAAGCATTTGCTTGAAAACTCTGCTGGTCAACAAAATCAAAGCGAATGGTAAAGTAATTGCACTGTTCATGCAGAAGTGGAGACTGTAATTAACTGACTTTGCTGATGGCTATAAAATGCTTCAGAACTTTTACAAATAGAATTTCAGTGATAATAAGTAATGGCAGGTGCTGAAGGTGACATTGACAGCCACTTGTCTGCAGTTGGGAAATAAATACTGCCACATATGCTGACATTATTTGATATTAGAGGTTGTATCTTCTAAATGTCATATTTTAAATGTCATTATATTTGTGGAATATAAAAAATAAAATTTTAATGCTATTTTAGTTGTATACCTCTCATTGAACCTTAAAATAATGCCATGTTTTTATGAACACTTTTAATAGTATGCAAAAGTAATTATCTCTAGTCTCTCAGGCTCAGTATCCTTTAATAATGAACTGAGTCATTCTAGACGTACCATATCCCAAATTTATAAATGGCTATTTGCAGAACAGAAGAGAACACAGACATCAGAATTATACAGAAATATTCAAGCTCTGCAATATTCTATGACAAGTAGTAGTAGTTCAAATTAACTTTACCCATTAGTTATTTGGCTTGCATATAGCATTCACGAAGCCAAATTCAACCAAAAAATCCATTCAGATTTCAGAATGGTAATATTTAATGATGTTTTGTGAGTTTCATGTTACTGAACAAACAAGAGGTAATCAACCACATATCCCTGATTTACATCCAGCTTTAATTTCATGGTGTCAAAGCTTGCTAGACATCACCATTAGAGATGGCTTAGTCTCCACCTAACTTTAAATATTTCAGCTAACCCAGTGGTCTAGTTCAACCCTGTAGTCAACACAACGCCACGATATCCAGGGGTGATTCAAACCATCCTGTAGTGACTATCCAGAAATAATTTCTTATCATCTCATATATCCACTGATTTTAGACAACATCCAGACAATTAGTTTCTATTAAATATCTAAATACTAAATATCTAGTCTTACAAAGCAAAAGAGAAGTGAAATCAAATCTCAGGTCGGAAAGACTGTAGAAATTAATTCTTGGTCTTCAAAAGATGAGATCAGCCTAGTCAAAACCCCTTAATCACACATTTAACTGTTCTTATTAGTTAAGAGGTGCAATCTGCTGCTCCAGATGGCCATTCCCCTCCCATCACCTGCACTCTGTGGTCTGTGTACCATCCTGGGATGACTCTGTAATGTCATTATGACACATCTACTGACATGCTCTTGGGCTTTACTTTTAATTTTCTGATCTTTATAGCTAAAGCAAAACTCACTCTTCCTCAATTTCATCTGCTTCTGGTGATTAGCTTCCTTAAGATCCATGCCCCATGTAATACCCTACAAAAAGACCAGATTTTGCAGGACTGTATTTATAAGAGGTGCATGCAAGAGACAACATAAGGATTTTATCATCATCTGAAACATCAGCAGTAGCTGCTAGGCAACTCTGAAGAGTCTAGAGAGGAAAGAGTCTTCCATTGAGATGCTCATCTGATGGCCCCACACCACAATGCTTCTTGGATCACCTTTATTTGAAGATCACTTAAACCATTATTTTACATTCTCCCTTTTATAATTCCCTACAGATTTTCTTGTTAGAAAAATACTACTTACATACCCATCATTCTGCTATTTTTGGTTTTTTCATGGATGGCATACTGCTGTGCTTAGCCTTGCAGGTCCCACATGTTGGTATTCAAACCAGTAGTTGAAACAAATAGCAAAGTAGAATTCAGATATGCAGCCCAAACACAGTAACATGAAATGAAAAGCTAGCTTGGGTAGCAATTAGGAAAAGAGAGTGAATGGAAATGGCTTTTTTCAAAAAGACAATGAGTCAATTGGTATTATTATCCTGCTCTGTTAGTAGACAGCCAGGATTCAGGTTGTTTGGCAGGGAGCCATAACGCATGGTTTTAGATCCTTTCTCTGATTGCCTTTAGAGGTAAGGCTCAATATAAGAGCCTGATATCCTCTACTCGTGTTTGCAAAACAAATGTTTGTTCCAGCAGACTGGCATTCTCAATATTCTTAACCACTTCACTAGATGTGTGGGTGTTGTCCACAATATCTCTGGGCATCTCTTCCAATATCTGACCACGCTTATCGTTAAAAAATAGATTCCTTATCTCTAATGGCATTTCCCATGTTCTATTTTATATCTGTCACCTCTAGTCACAACACCTGGCACATTCAAGAAGAGCCTGGCTCCATCTTCTCTACATTCTCTTCATAAGGCTTATTTTCAAGCCATAAGTCCATGTAACTTCAGTGCAGGCTGGCGGACTCAGAAACACACAACTTGTGAATCATCCATTCTTTGAGCCATGAAAAGAGTGAAACTTTCATATTCTATTTGTGTGTCATATGTAATTGGTATTGGAATACTGATTTCAACTAAAAAGATAGGATAATTTAAAAAAAATTGTGAATAGGATATCCTATGAATGGCTTCAAGTCCAAACACAAACCTTTAGTTTCTCTACAGATATTTCATGTTATTATGCTTTTTAATATCCTAAGTCAGCTGTGAACTCAGTAGGCCGTAAGTGGCTAATAAAAGGCAAATTAATTTAAGTTACTTTAAGTTTGTAGCTATGGGTGACTGAGTCACAACTCTTATTCTGTGTCTATAGATTTATTCCATAAACTATCTAATTTGTCACTGTACTTTTGCTAATAATTCCTACTACCGTATGAAAAATATTTACTGCATTTGGGGCCTCCCTGCTCCTTTACAATGAAAGTAAAGTGAACCCCCTCAGCCCTCAGAGTCTGCCCTTGAACAGTCCTTTCTATGCCATATGCATCTCCCAGTGTCTGAAAGGCACTCTTGTGCCAAACCAAATACTTCATGCTGAAATTAAGTATGTTGTTGACAATGTTCTCTTTAACATAAAGGGAAAGATCATTTTGATATCTTTTGAGACACTTAAAATATTTACCATGTAATTCTTCATTAGCTGGGCAAATGACCCTACTTTGTAAGGTAGGAAGTCTAGGTAAGTGGTTATCATAGCTAAATTAAACAGTTTAAATTTTAAAACAGCTTAAAAAGTAATCTGATCCTTCTTTGCCTCTTGCTTCCCTTGCTTTGCAGAACAGTATTCACAATAGCAATCAATTCTAGTCTTCCAAGACTATATAATGGTTTTGTAAAACAAAACTGTGCCAATTATTTATTCATTATAATTGAAGGCCCTAGTACCAAAGAAAACACTTTGTAGATTCTTCCTATAGAATAGTAATTTACTTTCCTGAAGCCACTATAAAGACCTGAATTAATTACCACTGAGATGCACATTAGTGGATTAGTATGAACTTTCACTCTGCTCCCTGAGTTAATTGACTTTCAAACTAAAACTATGACCTTACTTTGGTTTGCATCTTGGAAAAATACATTGTTAAAATGCAAACCAATACTAGTTGATCTCCTACTTCTGTGCTACACTAAACTCAGTGATAGCAAACCAAAAAGTTTGCTAAACTGTATGTTTATATTTCAGTTTATTTAAAAAAAATCCTTATTAATGTACAAAATTTCAAAGTCTTCTTTCTTCTTACTGCTATTTACATACACAGTTATTTATATTTTATACAGTTTTATTAATGATATACGCCCTATATTGATCAGATTTTCTTTAAAGTACCCTAATCAGTATTATATTACATGATGATGGTACGAACAATTATGTGAGGAACTACAGTGAAGAAATGGGAATCATTATTATCCAAGAAGACATTGCATGGACATAAAAATGCACTGATTTAATTGATTGCCTGCCATTTACCAACAGTTTTGAGTTCTAAGATACAAAGAGGAATAAAGAAAATGCCAAGTGGCAAGAATGGGTGAGTCTCTGCCTACCTGCCACCAGACATAAGAGTGAAGCTGAAGGCATTGCAGTGTTAAAACTGCCCCACTGATCCTGGCACATTGTCCCTGACATGACACCAACACCTACATCAGCATTCTACACAGAAATACTAGTCAATTGGATGGACTTCTGTCTGATTTGACAGCTGACAGTGAGCTATGACAGCTGAAAGCCCTAAAAGTAAGGAGCCACATGGTTACTGGTTTGTACAAGGGGAGGCAAAGCAGGACAGCACAGATGAAGTTCTGCCTCTGTCACGTTTAATGCCACCACGCAGCGTCTGCCTGCTGTTCTTCAAGTGAATCACAATGAGGGCAAGGCCCAGCTTGGGAAAGTCCTCATTTATAAAGTCCAAGCCCTTTCCCCATACAAGCTTCAGAAAAAAAAGCAAACTCAACAACAACAAAAAAGCCCCAGCCATATACATCACCTCTACTATATTTCAGCCTGTGAAAGGTCATTCCACACTGTGCATTTTACCAGTACTGTACTTAGTATAGTTTTTAGCTTCCCAAAGCAGAAGGTCGATCTCTCTTCCTTCAGAGGACTGCTCCACAGCCTAATAAATTTCTCTGTCAAGGCTTTTTTTTCCCCCACCCTACTATAAAGCTTACATTTTTCTTCTCCCTTTTTCAGCCTATTACCTCTCATAATGCCCCAAGCGTCACCATAAATAACCCCTTTTCTCCTTGACATTCTTTATATTTATTTATTTATTCATTGCAGTCATCCCTATTTTTTGGGCCCTCCTTACCATTCACAGCTTCCTGAACCTGTTGGGAAAATTTGAGCTTAGAAACATAAAATGACAGCAGCTTTTAGACCCGAATTTGCTTTCTCCATGCACAAATGGAAGGCTTTTAGTTGGTTTCCCCAGCATTGGTATGCCACAGTTTATTCTGACAAAGCAGAACATACCTATGAAATAATGACTATCAATGGTTACTAGTTCCTAAGGATCAGATTTGCCAAGAGCAAGCAGAAGCACTCATATAAGTTTCAGCATTCAGGTACCTGCTCAGAGGCATCCATAACTCTCCATTATAATTCCCTTTACCTGCTTTTTTCTGCAGCCCTGGGGGGAGATTAGATATCAACACCCACTTGGAGTTGTCTTCTTGCTTTTTGCAATGTGGGACCACTCCTCCCCTGAAACGCCTCGGGCATTTTTTTGAGGCTCTTACTCAAGGATCCTGAGCATGGTGCTCTCTCCCATGCCCCAAGCCAGCCCACCTCAACAGGAGGTGTCAGCAGTACTTGCAGACATCCACTTAGCAAGAAATAACAAGAGCCATTCATTTGAGATGTACCCACAGAGGCCCTTGTGGCCTTGGGGTTTCACTGTGCTCAGCTTGATTGTCATTTTTTGTAATTAAATTACTTGATGTTACCCACTACAGTAGTCTAAGAGCTTCTTCCTTTTAAATGGATTATAACTTAACAGATGTGCTTGTTCTGCTTCCTCCTAGTCTCTGCGGTCCTACCATGTGTAGTTTCTACCAAGCATACGGTCCTCAATTCTCCTCTTTGAGCAGCAATCTTCCCAGCAGAAATCCAAGCAAAGGCAAATTGATTTAAACTTATTTCCCTTACCTGTAGCTCACATTTCACGTCTTGGTAAATTCAGCTGAAACCACGACACTTTCTCCCAAAGCATTTTTGAACTACTCCCCCCAAGCAAGGGTGGTCAGTGCTGTCACTGCCCTTCTTCAGATTTACAACTCTTCAACCTGGCTTCTGCTGCACCTTTTCAGGGCTACCTTACAGGTGTGGCCAATAACTCATCCTCAGCCCCACCTCAGGGTGGGCTAATGACTGACCTGAGCTCCCCAGGCTTACAGTGAGTTCCTAGCACCACCACATTCATCCTTTCTTAAGTAAGCATATGTGTATATTAACCGTACTATTAAATGTAGTAGGCAGAAAATTGAGTTGCTCTTCAGCCTTAAATATTTAACTGAATTGTTTTAATATTTCATTAGG
The DNA here is from genome assembly GCA_004320125.1 of Scolopax mira. Lineage (NCBI taxonomy): Eukaryota > Metazoa > Chordata > Aves > Charadriiformes > Scolopacidae > Scolopax > Scolopax mira. Next base: position 96,491 of record BJBW01004249.1, read on the forward strand.
TTACTATTTTTATGATGAGTCAGAGGGGGTTTTTTTCTACATAAACTCTTCTTGGAATAGCCCATCTGTGGAAATTATTCCAATTCTTTAGATTTCAAGAATACACAGAAATTTTGTGTGTTGCTCTGTTAGATCACTTCCAAAAGGAAATGCAGGAAAAATGTCCCAGGCTGCAACAGCCCAGCCCAGCCTCAACCTTATGAAAATCTCCTGGCAGAAATTTAGGATGTACTGCTCAGGACAGAAAGGGAGAATTCAGATGTTACAAACTACCTCCCCCTGGAAATTCAAATGAATTTAAAAATTTTAACATTTAACATCAATGCTATATCCTGCTACACAATTCCAGTTACACTTATAGCATCTTTTTTGAAATGCAAAAGAAGTATGTGAACATAAAGGTCCTTCTTTCCTTCCTATCAAAAACCTGTAGCTAAAATCAGTCCTCATTTTATTCCTTTTCTGGTCTCCACCATCTTCTATTTCATCTCCTTTTTGATCTCCGTTATTTAAGTGTATTTAGTGAGAAATGTTTTGAGTATGGCTCTGCTGTGGGACAGGGACTAGGATGGATCACTTGCCCTTCTGAGGCCTTTCTGACCAAGTTACTCTGACTATGTACTCTCCAGCCTGGTTTCTGACCCAAAGCAACAACTCATTCAACCTCTATCAAGATGCCAACTGTGTAATGAAACCTTCTCCCATTATATATTGGGGGTCTCTGTAGGCTTTTTCTCTATCACTTACATATGATGGGAGGGCTCATCTACTTTCAAAATTTAATTCTGTATAGAACAGAATTAGACAATCATAGAATGGTTTAAGTTGGAAGGGACCTTAAAGACAATCTAGTTCCAACTCCCCTGCCATGGGCAGGGACACCTCCCATTAAACCAGGTTCTTCAAAGCCTTGAACCCCTCCAGGAATGGGGCAGCCACAGCTTCTCTGGGCAACCTGGGCCTCAACACCCTCATAGTGAAAAATTTCTTCCTAATATCTAATCTAAATCTACCTTCTTCCAGTTGCAGCCATTATCCTTGTCCTGTCACTACAATGCCGTGTAAAAAGACCCTCTCCAGCCTTCTTGTAGTTCCCCTTCATGTACTGGAAGGACACTACAGTAATGCTGCATATCAGTGTAAAATAGCAACTTCTCCCTCCCCCGTTTCTTTGGAGCATGCCCAAAACAGCTGTCTTTAAAATTCCTTGAGGTATAGCATAATCTTAGAAATAGCAGAGAGCACTTGGGAGTTCAATGCATTACAAAGTCTAATAACGGTAACAATAACAACAATAATAACAGTAAGGCAATGAAAGCTCAAGGATGCTGTGACTTTGAGCACGCTGTAGTATTAGTTTGAAAAGGTCTACTGCAACTCCAGGAAACCTCCCTCTACAGATTCAAATATGTCTTAGGGGGCAGATAACAGAAATTTGGGCCTTTTATTTCCAGAACATGGGCTTGAATCTGGCGTGTGTGGAATGCAATAAGGTGCTTACAAACAGAGGACTCTTCAATAAACTAAATCAAGATTTGCACCCTTTTACACATCCTGGTTTGATTCTTTAGACTTTATACACATTTACTATATGTATATATGTAAATATATGTATGCTATATGTATAGCTTGAGAGGAGCAAGCAGGTCAACTAAGAAGAAAGCCAAGGGAGATGCTCCTTCAGTTCAAGTGCTGTCGTTGACACCTGTAGTACAATGAGACCCGATATTTGATCAGAATGTGAAAAGTCATTTTTTGATCTTTGCACAACCCTCTCACATAGCAGGAAATCACAGGTTGCACCAGGTGAATAGGTTGAGGCTAATTTAGGAAAAGGTGGGGCATAGTGATGCATGATGCGTACCTGTAAGGAAGTAGGTCCAGCTCAGCCTGGAGGAAGAGGAGGGCTCCAAAGTGAACTGTCTTCTCTTTCCTCCAGGCCCCAGGTCAGCCTGACCTGTTCAGAAGGAAGCCAAAGCCACTGGAAAGTTGCTGAGGTGCATTTTGCATATGACAGTGTGAGGGCAGAGGGAAAATAAAGTCGAAGGAATAGTCTCTAAACTTTGACAAAAATATCGTATGTGATGAGTGACAAAATTTGAGATCAAATGTGTTCTTTACCTCAACTTTTTAAGCCCCTAAAATTAATATGATTTTTAATGGGATGCTAAACCCTAAATATACATGGCTCCAGGAATCTCTCTCTAGTGAAGATTCACTACCGGGAGATCTTGCAGGATAGATAGATAGAAGCTGACGATTTAATAAATGAAGATGGAAGCAGAATAAGCTGATGTCTTAATCAGCTATTCTTTTGGAAACAAAGGGACTGTGTAAATTCCTTCCTCATCCAGCCCTTTCTCAACCCTCATGAAGGAAAATCTCTCAACCTCTGGTCATAAAAATTACTCTTTGACCTTTCTGGCAGCCTCTTCTGTTTGCAGGGTTTTGTTTTCACTGTAGACCGTGTTTCCAGGGAGAGCGCTAAAAAAAGAGCATTGTTTCACAGCTCTTCATAAAATTGTCACCAAATCGAATGCATGAAAGTCATTCCCTTTAGTAAGCCTCTTCTCAGATAAACAATCCTCAGCATGCCTGCAACCTGCAACTACCAGGTTCAGCTACAGCAAGAGCTCTTAACAGCAGCCGCTTCTCTAATTGCTTTTTACTCCACCAGCCACCAGCATGTCTGCTGCAGACTGGTGGGCACAGAACAAAACACAGGCAGGAATTTTAAATGTTTCCCTCCAAATCACACTCTATTGCAAGCTGGTCCTTGAATTCCTGACGTTCTGTAATCGTGAATTCATAAAGCTTTGAGGGTCTGGGAGTACGTGTGCCAGCCTGGGAGTCTGCACAAAGCCTCGCTGGAAGGATGAATGATTCACTTTAAAGAAGATTCTGAAGCACACATCAAATTTTAATAAGTCTTTGACTCTTTTCTAAATGTCATCTCCTACTGACATTGTGGAAAGACGTTCTTTCTCCTATCATATTCTCTCTGGAAAATGCACAAATGCTAAACTCATAGTATCCGATAAGACATCAAAGAAGTTTGCTTGCTAGACCTTAAAACGCAAGGAAAGAACGTTTTGCTGTTTGTCTTTATTTTGAGATATTGTTTGGATGTGCAGCACCTGCTTCTGTTTTCAACTGCCACATGAAACATTTCACATGACTTTGGAGTCATGTGAAAAACGGAAATAGCTATTGATCTGAATTATTTTGTTAAAAGCTGAGAAAGACTCTTAAATTAATCTAAACATATGTCCATGTGTTCAGCAAAGTCCTCCTGCACCTTCAAGCTCAATTTCTCACCTGAAACACCACTTCTGCACACAACAGACCTGTGCTCAAGACCAGGCAGAGAAGTGGAGCCAGCAGTTGGTGGTTCTCAGAGTATGAGGGTTTCTACCACAGCAAGTGCCTTTGTGTACAGAACAGCTCCCATAGTGTGTGATTTAATGTGTATTGAGTGTCCGCGGATGCACAATTTCATTTACACAAATACATCAAACCAACCATAAATGATGAACTGAAAATAGTTAATTTTATTTTATTTTATTTTTTTTAATGGGAAGGAAGAACCAGCCAGCAGAGAGGTATGCACCTGGTGGACGGTGACTCTGGTGAACCACCTGATTGAATAAAGGAACAGCCGCATGAAGATGTTACTATTCGCAGAGGGTAATAGCAAAACAAAAATCTTTCTCTGCCAATCTACATCCCATGCTTCAGCCTGAAGCGACTATGAGCTGCTGGGTTTTGTTGCTGTTAGGGAAGGATATATAATGCAGGGTGTATATACACTTGGCTGGGAATCACAGGACTCCTGTGACAAGAAAACAAGGCTCTTGCCAGCTTATTGCCCAGGGGCACCCCTGGCAGGTGATACAGCATCACTGGTGCAGGCAAATGTAAATAGGAAGCAAGACACTAAAGTAAACTTTGTTTGTAGATGCAGGCTGCCAAATATAATATAGCTTTGCAAGGTGAATGAATGCCCCAGCTTGGAGAGTGACATAACCTTATTTTTTTCCTTTTGGGTCCCAGAATTTAAAGGGCCTTGTAAGCGTGACACCGTAGCATCTGGGAAACCTTCATACAGCTCCATAGTACATTGCAGAGAAAACTGTGGGAAGGACACTAAACCAGAGGTACTTCATGAATAAAAATCTTTGTTTGTTCTCCCTAAAACCTTACACAAACCTAGCATGATTTCATTCTGTAGCCTGTTGATGGAAAGTTCTCCTTAGTTAAAGGCTGATCTTTCCCGTAGCAAATGGGAAAAGAAACCTGCCTAATTTTGCTCTGACAACCTTCTTTTTTAATTTTACTGATTGCATTTTTATGGGCATTTTTATTTTTAGATTGATGCACACCACATGAGCTTATAATAATTTACCACATGGACCCAGTTCAACCAGGATTAACTTTACTGCAGGAGGACTTTATAGATATTGTAAGAAGTACAAGCAATGTCATGGTAACAGGAATCACTAGCAAAGGACAACTGGGGATGTTGACAGTCATCAGTGTGCACATAATTTATTTCTAAGACTCTTTCCTCTATAGTTCATATCTATTCTATTTTCAGACCTACTTTTTAGGGAAGTATAATTTTGTACTTTTTAGTTTTCAAGTGACTGTGAGATATTTTTGACCTCAGGAGTCACACTAAGTCATAGTTGCACTGCAAACAATCCCACCCAGATTAATGAAATATTCACATGTAAAATTAGTATTCGGTAGGAAGAAGGGCAGCACAATCTGTTTGGGACATTTTAAGCCAAGAAATCTCATGTAAGCATTGAATTTATTATTTTCACTTGTAGCCTTGTGCTTGAAAAATTGAGAGCCGAGTTCTCCTTTGGGGATTCAGCCTTTCAATTTTGTATACCAATTTGGTAATAAAATTAACTTACTTAGCACTTTTCATGTGCAAACACTTTCTAACAAGATACCAAGTATCATTTTCCTGTGGCATTGCTAAAATATATTTTCTCATACCACACGAATCCCTCATGAATGGTCTACTTTCTTCTTTTCAGTTTAGAGGTGAAACAAGAAAAGCTCTTCTGTATCCAAAAGAGCGTGTATCAATTAAAAATGGCCCTTATTATAGAGGTAACATTTATAAAACTCTGGTCATAATATTTATCATTTTCTTCACAGTATGTTGGTAAGAATTAATTCAGTTCAATTAAAATCCAAAACTGAAATAGCTAATAATACGCTGACAGGTAAATATGAAAAATTACCCCAGCTGTGGTTAGTTATACTTGCTATACAGAAAAAGCTGAATGAGGAACTGAGTGCCTCAAAATAAGTTAAATAAGTTGTTTTTTTTTTTTGAATGGTATTGAATTATTGAATTGTATTCTAGTAGTGTAGACCAGATAATAGATTGACTAGATTCAGCCCTAAAGGACTTAACAGAAGATCAGATAAATATAGTCAGAGACGTGAGTAAAAATATAAAAATGTCATCAAGAGCTTTCAAAGAAAATATTGGTTTTAAAGCCAGATTAACAGCAGACAAACTGAAAGAAAGAGATGGATATTGGTTGCTTAATTAGATAAAGCCAGTACCTTAATTTTAATGAAGTTACCAGAACTACAAGTACTGTTAAAGACCATAGCAATTTACATCAACAAGTGCCTAATAGGTCTGTTAGATAATATTGCCTTTAGCTATAAAGCATCTACCATAAGAGCTACTTAGCATTACCTTTGCTTATAAACACACTCCAAGCCTTTCTGGACAGTTTATTTTAAATACTTTGGCTTTGTTTTCAACACCTACACTGCAGAACAAGCTGGTGGATTAGTACTGAGAAGAGTAATTGAAGGCAGTTAGAGATTTGAATGTGAACATATACAAGACTACCTTTTAATGACCAATTTGTAATCATCAATGAATAGTTTCCATTACTTCTTGGCAAACTGAAGCAAATGAAAGCTTCCTGCTTACTAACAACTTGCGTCTAAACTAAAGGTGTAAGTTACTACCATATCTCATGGAGCAAAAGCTGAGCAAAGAGGAAAACGCACACCCCTGGTGATTTTATAGCAATAAAAATGTATCTCAAAGCTATTAAAATTTTTCCAAGCAAGATCAGGAAAGATTTGTGAGTTGGTGGATTTATTGCAAAGGCACACCTTTCCTGGACTTCAGCTCTTTTTCAGCTATAGAGTAAGAAAAATGTGGTTTGTTTCTTCAGGTTAAACTCAAGCCAAAGCAAATAGAAACCCTCTACCTACTTCTGAACACGCAAAAAACTACTGCAAGTTTCCTTAACTCATAATTTGGCCAAATGTCTATAAACAACTATATCACAAATGGCAGTGTATGGGGGGTGACAGTCATTTGTCTCTTGACAGTTGCTGGAAACCAGAGAGGATATTCCAGGGGCAACATACATTGTCCTGCATCTAGTGGTACACATTAGTTGTCTCCCACCATCCTCTCACATGCAAAAATGGTGGCAAAAGTTGTGTTCCTGTCCCTCGCAACAAAGGGCTAGGTGCAATTTCTCTAAAAATATACTAACTTGGAGCTTTTAACCAATTTCTAACATTGCTATCTTCATATAGATTCATAGCATCATATAATGGTTAGAGTTGGAAGGGACCTTGGCGGGCTAAGGTGCAGCAAATTCCAAAGGGCTTATTCTATAATCTATAACATATATACATAACTTAAGGAAAATATCATAGGTATAGTGTGCTACTATGCGCTGATGTTTTATTAGCTGCCTGGTTTGGGTCATTTACTTTCGAGAAACTGCTCGGGTGTTATCCCTTGGCCTCTGTGGCCAAGAATGATGAAGGAAAGCCCCAGGGGCAGACGGATCTCGGGAGCCCTGCAGGCAGCTGCCCTCAGTGCCTGCCCAGCGAGACCATCCTCTTTGCTCCAGAAATGCTTTCCTGTGGCTTCATTTACAGCTTGTTCAGGTGCTGAAAGTTGACAAGCAGAAATTAGAAAAGTTAACTTTAAAAAGTGATGGCTTGCCCTTTTCACTATCACTCTGGACCTCATCCAACTAATCTTTTGCGATGGCTTTTTATTATTATTATTTAAACAGGTACATTTAGAAATATCCACCAGCTCAACTTCATTCTTCTTCTGAATTGAATTTGTTGCAATGTCTATAAATGGTTATTGCAGATAGCTATGCATCATTTCAGCAATTAATTGCTTATTAAACTCTTGGTTTGGTGTGGAAACATATGGAAGATTTTTGCAAAGGCTGATGTTTGTGATATTAGTTTGCTGCTTACTGTTAGAAAATTGAGAGTAATGACTTCAAATTAGAATCCACTGAGCCAATTCTTGCATATCCAGATATGCAGCAAGTAACAGGTCTTAAAGGTCCGTGAAGTGAATGTTGCCATTACCCTGTGTGCCTGTCCACAGAGTATCCTACCTGCTCAAGGATACTCAAAATTATACTTTCTCTGGAAGCAATGTAACACAATAAGTCTCAGTGGTTCTTCATGGTGTGTGAATCAGGCAGAAAGCCCATGCATTTACTGATAACAAACAGGTTTATTATGTTATTAAGTGCACAAACTCCAATTAAGCAATACAGATTTAATTTAGTCAAAAGTAGTTAACTTTGGAGAATTAATAATATAAATCTTGAGTCTCGGGCAAACAATAAGATCCTGAACTGAAGGAATCAGTTCTTTCTATATCCTACTAAATGATATAGAAATTTAGAATATAAATCTGAAAAAAAAATTCCCAAAGCAGTATTTATAACATAATTTATCATCATGGCCAATGATTGCCAAACATTGCTGTAGTTTTTCCCTTTGTTTCTGACATTAGCACACCTGTATGGAAATTGCTAAAGAAAATGCAGGGGTCCCATATCTCACAGCCCATCATTGCCTTAGCAATGTCTCCAGACTTCATAGCTTTTTTCGTGAACAATGATAAATAAATTAAAAAAAAAAAAAAAAAAAAAGGTTTTGCATGGCAGTTCATTATGCTGATACAATTCAACGCCTACATCATTTTTTATTAGACCTACCCATTCTGAGGACTTGTTTATCCTGGTGGAAACGTAATAGAAGAGTTTCTCATGCTTTTTACAGTCCTCTGTAACAATTACGGTCTATCCGCCCTCATTAATCACTTCTTATATTCTCATATATGATCCAAATATTACCTTGCAGAGCTAGATATTTAGAGGCAGTTCAGGATTTAAATTTTATAGGTAACATAGCGCTTTTAATTGCATATTCTTCTGAATTTAGATTAAGCTGAATAATGGGATGTCATCCATTTCAAATTCAAATTAGAGTAACTTATTCCACCAACGAGTGAACTTTGTCTTCATAATCTAACTCAGCAAGCAAGCGTGATATAACATAGAAAGTAGTAACCGAGAGTGCTTTAAATAATGAATATGCCATCAGAAATGCAGCTCCATGTTTGACAGCTGGACCACTGAATTTTGATTTTGATTTTTATTAATTGGGAGACACTGACAGTAAACTCTGTTAATCAGTGCCAGAGCAGCCCATAGCACACTGTCAAGAGAACATACACGAATGGGGACTCTGCACTCACTTAAAGCCAAATACGTGAAAGCATGCTGTCATCCAGTATTTGCTGAATTTTAAAGAATTAAAAACAGGCCTGAGCCTTTTCACACACACAACACTGTGATTTTTCAACATTTCCTAACACATTTGTGTTGCACATAGTGATGCTTCCTCCTTCCATATAACACCATTGATAAAGGAAATTTTACTGAGAGTGATTTGGTTTACTTGGAAAACAGACGCCACAGATTGAGTAGAGAAATAGGTATAGGTTTTGTATCTCTGATAATGAATTTTCCAATTAATGTTCCATCACAGTTACTAGTTTTGCTGTATTAGATTCAGACATACTGGACCATATTATCATATAGCTTCATTTCAGTTAAATTGCAATTTTACCACCGAATAAATAAGCCTATATATTTTCCTTTTTATAAACTAAGATGAAAAACTCAAAGAACCCCAAAGCTGGCAATATTTGCATTTATATTGTGGTTATGCACAAACCAAGACCAAAACCCAACAGCTGTTACAAGAAGATCAAGAATATCAGAAAATATGCACACTTATATTTTGCAATATATTTGCAAAATTTGCAAAACAAGATGCGTTCCCTCCAATCCATAATTAATTTTGCAGAAGTGTGATCCACCATTTCCATAACACACTGGCAGAAATGAGAATATCAGAGCTTGTGTCCTTGACCGCTTTTAATTGAATATATTCTGAAGGGGCAAACTCTGCTGACACATACTCTTTATCAGGGTCCTTTCCGGTCACTGGCAATTAAAATCCCATCTGAAATGGTCTGTGACACTTTCCATCCAAGCATGTTAAACCACTTTACACATATTACATACTGACTAATTAGTTTTAATGTCTTTCGAGAGTTGTAGGTATGATCTTCAGTTGATCATTCAGGAAACTAAAGCAGAGAGAGGCAAAAACTCTCGACAGGTCCCAGCTTTTCCTCTCTCAATGGCTAGGAAGGAACTTGCTGTCTGCCTCTAAGACTGTACAACCACAAGATGAGGACTTACTCCTTACCACAGCCACACCAATGTTACCAATTTTACTTATTCTTCCTACTTTTCTTTTTCCTTCTTGAAAAGGCTGTATTATGGAGGTCTGAATATCATCAAGAAGAAAGTTTACATTTGAGCACTCTTGAATGTTTGACAAATCCACAAAACCAAGGAAATTCAGATTTAAGGCTGAAAATCCAGACTGACACTCCAACCTGACTGATACTGCCACAAAACTCCTTGCTTTTGTGCATTAAAGTCAGACCTCTTACTTTACTAAATGCTGTTTTTTTGTGGTTAAATTATAGTAACAAGTGCTCCAGTTTCACTAAAACCCACTACCTACAAGATTTGGATTACTAAAATGTAACCTAAATCCTTTCTGCTTGTGGTGTGTGCATTTGAAGATAAGTAGCAGGGTGAGTAGGCTAATAATGGATTGGAATCTCCTATGGATAGTTCAGCACATCTCTAATTTCATTGCAACTATTTTTCTAGTTAAATTCAGACGAAAGAGGAAGACACATCTATTTCTTGCCTGCTATTTTTTTCCTTTAAGGTATTATGAGAATTCTGTTATATAAACTCATACATACAGACAAAGTGAAAAGTGGCAGCTACACTAGCATATTAATTTGTGTCATATTTCCAATGATTTTGATTAACAATAATGTGAATAATGCTGGCCCACAACAGTTAAAGACACAGTATTACAGGGATTAACATAAAATTGGTCCTCTAACTCACCTTGCTGTAGGTGTGGGACTGAAACATGTACTTATTATTTGTTTAGTATAAATTTAGTGGCATTTCTACTGCTCAAGTCCAACAGAAATCAATCTTTAAGTGGAGAAAGCTCAACCCCATTCTTTTCTGGCAGTGGTAAAATACCCACTTTCTCGTTCCCAATATTCACACCCAGCCTATCTTACCTGAAAGCAGACACTGGAATGAACGTGAAAGGTGCTGTCCTACTATTTCCCCTCTGGTTTTATCCAGCAAAATGAACAGAATTTGGAAAGGAAAGAAAAAAAGGCAATTATACAGAAAAGTTTGTGTAGGTCTGAAATTTGGAGGAGAGGCATATAAATGGTGCACAAGCACTTCACACGCTATACAGCTTTCTGGCTGTAGCTTTATTCTTTTGAACCACATCTTTGGCATAGCTCTTACCAGGGTTTGTGAATATTCATCAGGTACATTTTCCAGGAAAAAAAAAAATTCCAGGAGAAGAAGACTAACAATACAGATGAAAACACTAAAATATATTTTCTAAAGCATAATAAAAGCTTAACAATGAGCAGATGAATTAAGAAAAATGCATTTCGTGGGTCCTAGCCTGCCCTAACAAAATATGAATTAGAAAAGACTCCTATTGAGGACTTGTTTAGGCCAACATAGAATTTAGGGAAAATTAAACCTTGCTTTATGTAATGCTGGAAAATAAATTCCCAGGTTGGTCACAGGAGTGTAAACACAAACCAACTCCACTGTGCTTGTGGATTTCCATCTTGTTCTCATCTGTGTCCCACCACCAATTTATAGCAGAGATGGATCCTGCCTTTAGCGAGCAATTTGCCTAAAATGAGAGTAATATAACCCAGGAGTCTGCACATTAGCATAAAGAACTCCAAAGCTTATAGATTGCCTCTCATCAGCTGTTACTCATTAATGCTTTCCTCACTGATATTAAAGTCTAGCACCTTTCTTTCTATGTTTAAGGCATTTTCCTTCAGTCATTTTAATATTCAAGCTACAAAGGTGTTTGCTCTCTTTGACTCAGTCGACATTTATTTGCAAGAAACCAAACTGAAGCAGCTGGTAATTTCTATAAGAGGTGTTGGCATTAATTTTCTTGCTGATATGCCTTGTTGCTCCAGTAGATGTTTGTAGATGCCCACATTGCCTATTTTTTTCCCCTTTTACTTTTGTTTGACAGCTTAGTTCCTGTTTATTGACTGTGGGAATTTTATTGTGCAATTTTGCTTCCTCAGCCTCAGTATTCATCAAAAAAGGCTTATTTCTCTCATGATATGGTGTTTATCTGACAGCAAGTCCTTTTTTTACAAGTCAAGCTTCCAAAGAAATTATTCTAACCTTCACTACTTAGCTGTTAGAAAATTGCGTCCACTTTCATTTCTGACTATGTGGAATGAAGAAAATGTGGTAATTTGCTGAGTGCCACAGAATTGTGTAAAAAATGTTTGGTCCACTTCTCATCTCCTATTCCTGTAATATCAGATGAGGGAAATTACTTATCTTTCATAGAAAAATCTCTACTGATGAGTGCTAGGACTAATAAGAAGTTTTAAAGGTGTATTATGTATTTAAAAGCAATGTGACAGCTATGTTATTACAAGTATCTTTTCCAAGGTTATAGTCCATGAGCTGAATTAGGAACAAAAGTGTAGTAATTGGAGACCAACAGTGATTGTAAAAAGAAATTTTAATAAATATGTTAACATCTAGCTAAAGGCGTGCATCAATAATTATATTCACGGAAAAACACTCAGTGCTGATACTGTGTCTGCTCATATAGACAGACATTAACACACAATTTCATTCAAACGTATGGGTCCTGAAGCAATTGCAGTCTATAAACAAAGCTGCCTGATTTGACTTTTGATAAACTTACTTTTTAGAAGCCTAACTATGGTGTCTCTGAATACATAGGACAACACGGTGTAGAAAAGTCAGGAAAGTTCCTGATGTCTTCCCGACATATTTTTCCTTTAAGTTTCCCACTTAACATTTTTTGCTTCTTGCCAATAAGTAGCACAGAATATATTAGAGGAATCATCTGCAGTGAGGGAAAAAGTTGTGAAAAGTCATTTCAGCAAAACCACACTGTCTCGTTCCTGCCAATAATATGGAGGTTTATATCCACAACCCTGTTAATCTCAGTGGCCACGCTGGCCTCAACCCTTCCTGTGTAAAAGTTGCGCTAGATTTTGGAAGTTATTCTTTCTATCAAGCCACGTTTGCAAGCACACATTCAGTGTTTTGCTGGCCAAGGTCATTCTTCACCTCAGTTTAAGATGAGCGGAGCTTGCCCAGCTGTGGAAATGCCAAGAGAATTTACACTGAGACTGTAAGAGACAAGTAAAACTGGGATGTGATAATATCATCCCTTCCTTCATGATCTTCAAACTGTGTCTGAGTGCATGTGGATAGGGAATATAGGCACTGCTTTTGAAAAGAGCCAGCTTTGTTTTTAATGCCTGGCATTAGCAGACAAAACCAGAAAGGACATTGTATTGGGTCACCTGAAAACATTCCCAGATGCATGCTTTTGGCAGGTAATTGCATTTCCTTGCAACACCATAGTGCAAATCAAGGAAATGAATACAGAAAACGTGAAACTGAAATCTGTATCACAGTATGCACAAGAAATCCAGCAGAATCTCGTTCAGAAGAACCTTTCCAGGTTGTGGTAAGACACGGGCTGAGTGGCTTTCTTGAAATAAAAAAGCAATTTTAAAATATCAATAAAATGATGAAAGCTCCATGGTCTATTCATGCCTTTTCCAAAACCAAATCATGTTACTTGCATCCTACACAGAAGAGATCAGAACAGTAGGTTGCTGATTTAGAAGTTTTGGCTCCATGGTGGCTTTGAAAAGGCAGTGAAAACGGTTCTTTAACTGCAGAGATGTTGATGTGGACAAAGATTTCTCTTTCACCTTCACAAGGAGGTGAGCATCCCTGTATCAGCAGGGCCACTGCATTCGAAGGCCTCCATTTGCTCAGTCATTCCTGCCAAAAGAGGTGGCTTGGTGACAACACATGCTCGTGTGTTGATGGCTCGTATAATGAGCTCCCCAGTACCAAGCTGGCAGCTCAGCTCACTTTCTGGTTGTGATTCCCACCATGGAGATGCCATGTGCTTCTCTGCCAAGGCAGAAGAGACAAGCTTCGCAGGGAACTCCATGCATGTGGCTTTCCTTTTTCCTTTTTTTTTTGCAGTCATTCTTGACTATCAAAGATTTCCATCACCATCTGGCCTTAATCTTCAAAATTTATTTCAGAGCCTCAGAAGCTTTGTCTGGCTGAGTGCACCTAAGCAGTGAGCAGCTCAAACCCTTCATGGCTGTCATACAGTTTTCTGATTCCTTTTTAATATCCATCAAGCTTGAAGCTTTATGTGACCAGTTTTAAAGGTGTCATAAGAGAGTTTACTTGGCTGCAAGCAGTGTTTTTGTGATGGGTTTGGGTTTTTTCTGAGCTGATAAAAATGGGATTAGCAGGTATTAGCAACTAAATTAGTTAGTAGGCATTAATAACAAAGGAACCTGTTCAGGTTCACTGAAGCAGATATAATTCTAGTTACAGGTAAAATATTTGTTCAGTAAGTTGTTTATTTGCCTTGCTTTTTAGATATTCTTTCTTAAGACATTAATTCTTCTTAACCACAGCCCAGTGAACTCAAGAGCCTATGTGACGCTGCCTTAGATTATTGCTCTTGGAGAAGAAACCTTCACTATCGTCTCATTTACTCTCAGACAATGTGTCTATATTCCCAGAAGGGCTTCTAATTCAACCTCAGGAACAGCATAATTTCAAATGTCTCTAGAGAAAATGGAGTTACAAAACACCAGCTGTGGAAAAGTATATGTTCAGGCTCATCACACGTGTGTAATTCGTGCTCTGCTGAATTTCTTACAAATTATGAAAAAACAATAACCTCAGTGTATCACAATACACCGCAGCAGTAGTTTCTTACATAGGAATATAAATGGATTTTTCCAAAAACTGTATTTTGGTCTCATATTTACTTGTTCAACTATTCTTACCATATAAAGTGGTATTCAAACAGTCCCTACTTAGAACGCAAAAATGCATGAAACGCTTCTCAAATTTAAGATTATAGATAATTAGCTTCTTTGGTTGCAACATTTCTATCTTCAAGTTTTCTGTAGAATGTAACATTAATGAAACTGAGACCATCTTAAAATCAAATGAACTATAGGACAACTATAAACTGGAAATAACGGGTTCAGATTTTTCCTTCAAGCTTTTAAGCATCTCTACTAATGGCTAAAATATTTCTGAAATGGTCTGACCTTTAGATTCTATTTGAAAAAGGACTTCTTTTCTTTTGTGAAACTGCCTCCACTGAATCATTTCCAAGCCTCCAGGCAACTTTCAGTATCAAATACACTGTTGTTACAACTATTTCTAAGGTAATTTTATAAGTGAACTATGAGAGAAATTAGCCCTAATGTCTAAAAAGGATCGTAAAAATATACAAAAAATCTCTTGCAACATATATGATATAATACAAGTGTAACTCATCTGATCGAGACATTCAGCTTTGCATGGTTTCTTTTATGGAAAGTAAAAAGCTCAATGGGAAGGCCTTGTGAGTTCCAAGCCCTAAGTAATTGGGTTATGAGCCCCCAGAGAGATTATTAATTTATATTCTGGTATTTGCATTTCAGCTATGGTAGTCATTGAAATATTTGTCCAAGCTAGCTAAGAATGATGATTAAAATAGACAGAACATCCATCAATGTTTACCTTCTATATATTTCTCATAAGATCAACAAAACTTAATTGTCAAATTTTAATGTGTTCTTTTCAGTACAGTATCTTTGACTCGATCTAATAAAATTAAATGAAAATTCAGTGAATTACTATGATAGCAAATTATTATATTTGTTGTTGTTACTACTTAAATACATAGAATGAAAACTGAAGATGCCTTCAGAACTAATGAGATTTCTATGACTGGGCACTCCATTAACTGTGAAATGATCAGCCTAGAAATTTTCTATGCAAAATACCACCTTATTTCACTTGAGTCTGGACAAGTTTTGGAGACAAAACATGCTATTGTGCAGTTTTGTCTTGAGAACTCTATAGTTTGGAGCATTATACTTGGTGGAAATTCATAACCTTAGTTACCTGGTTGTGATCTGAAACACTGGTCATGGCGATTGCTTGAACCTGGAAAATAGCTGGAATAATGTCTGAATTAGAGAAAGCCATAAAAAAAGTTTGCCTCTACAAAAGAAAGGAGGACAAATAGCGTACTGAACACATGAATAAATAAAAGTAAGATGAAGCAAACCACTTTTCCAGAATGCTTATTTAAAAAAAAGTAAATAAACAACATATTATGGCGAGAGATACAGCCACTCTGAGGAGCATCAGATGACGGGCCAAGCCATGGCTGCCCTACTCACATCACGAGGCTGCTATGATCTTAAGCAGCAGGTCAACACTGGAAATTTAACTCTAGAATTTGTTAAATTGTTCACATGCACCGGACTATTGGAAGTTGCCTGGATACTTAATTGTAGTACTTGAGTGACTATATTGGATTCTATCATGTGAAATGTCCATGCTTTACATCAATAGAGCTGAGTTTTCATTCGTTTTAGGCTAGTTTTGAATATTCTTTCTTAGTCGTATTCATCTACTTTTATTATCCAGTATTCTGATATTCCTTCCATAGATGAATTTATGACTAAACTATTAAAAACGTGATCAGAGCTGTCTTCATGATGCAGTCTTTCAGTACAGGTTCATCTCTCAGGCAATTTCCAGTCTCTACACAGACATTTTTTTTGAGGAAGATATTTTGTTCCAGGTGTTAATTTTTAATAAATATAGTACCTGTTTAATAAAGCAAAACCAGCAATATCCAATGACAGCTTCTGTTGATCTAAAAGACAGAGCTCCTCAAACCTTGTTAGCTTTTCTCCCAGGAAATCTAGGAGTTGGCACCCGCTGCAGGAGCAGCTGTGCTCACATGTCTTACAGATGGCTGTGGAAAAGGAAATCAAATCCCCTCTGCACTCAGACCTTTAATGAAAACTCTATAAAATCCTGAACCGGTTAAAAGCATCTCCAGGACCAGACTTGCCTTTTGTAGGGACACGAAGACTCAAAGAAGGGCTGGATCCTGAGTGTTCTGGGAGAGCGCGTCGCCAGATGTGCCCGACCACGGGTGACAGGTGGCTCCAAGTCTTCTGGCTGGGAGCCGAGACCATCCTTCCTGAGAGCATCGATCTTACCATCGTATCTTCATATAAAAATAACATCTATATGAATGTTACATATTTCTTCGTCAATAGATAGACATATAGATAAAACACAAAAATAGCTTGTATATACAGACTATATAAAAAACTGCATATAAATACGTAGAGACTATAAGAATATATACCGTGAATAAACTATATATAATTTATATATAGAGAGAACTATTCTGACTACTTAACACACACCGAACTTAAACATCTAAAAATAGGAAACCTAACCAGGAATCCTGGTTTGTAAAAGGGATTCAACAGTAAAATGCTTTAGTGCCATAGCAGCAGGTCAGGTAGATAGGCACAAGGCTAAAAAAGACCACTAAAAGTTAAATGGTGTTAAGGGCAGAATGGAAGGTTGAAGCTTTGGGGTCTGGTTTTCAGTGGGGCAGCAAAAGATACGTTGATTTAATAATATCAGCAAGGTCTGAAAGTGTTTTGCATGTACTGCTACTTCAAAGAGAGCCTGATTTATACGGTCCCAGTGATGTATCTAAATGTCAAAATTACATAATTTATGAATTCTTCTGTTTAGAGATCTATTCTTTTTCAGATTATGTATACTTAAATGGCTATATTTCATGTAATTCAACACAATTTCTAGCAGATTACTCATTTGAAAAAAGCTGAGAAAATAAGTGTTTGCTATTCATTTTGCACACAGAACAGATGTCTACAATGCGCTTCTGCACATGCTAACATGAAAACTTGGATTTGTCATCAATGATTGATCATCTCAGTGCTGCTCTCCAAATATGCCTTTGTTACTTAAATGCTTCTCTTTTTTTTTAATAGCGGGCTTGAAATTTTTAAACCTTTAGCAGATGAGATAATTCACTTCATAGAATCATAGAATGGTTTGGATTAAAGACAATCCAGTTCCCACTCCCCAGCCATGGGCAGCGACACCTTCCACAAGACCATTGTGGCTCAAAACCCTACCCAGCCTGGCCTTGAACCCTTCCAGGGATGGGGCAGCCACAGCTTCTCTGGGCAACCTGAACCAGTTGCTCACCGCAGTAAAGAATTTCTTCCTGAGATCTCATCAAAATCTCTCAGTTCAGTTTGAAGTTTTCATGGTGAAGCAACTTTCTTCTCCAACCAGGTGAAGAAACAGGAGCTGCCCTTCCTCACTCCTTCCAGCTACACCATGTGGACCCTGCTTCCAGCCTATAAAGACCAGTTCTTCTTCCAAAAGTTCAGATGCAACAGGGCAAACTAAGCCTCTGACACTTTACACCCCTTATCCCTCACAGTTTTAAATCCTAAAAAAAAATAATTATATAGTGAGATGAGTATTAGATAAGAACTGCAGAAACATAAATAAAATACAAATGCAAAACAGACACAGTTATTATACCATAATATAATAATAGTGAATAGGAAAGTTCATCTTCATATTAATATTTGGGTCATTAACTGGAAAAAAAATACAGTGCATCCCTCTGTCTGTAATGTTCTGCACCTCTTTGGTGTTCAAGAAAAGCTGTGCTTTGCTTGCATGCAAAGGTGAAGAAAAGTAGTGGTGTTGCTGCTATGGTGGGAGGGAGGAAGGGATCTCACCACCCTACTGCAGGGGGGTTTCTCCATGGCCTCAAGGACTCTATCAGCCAGAGAAGGAAAAATGCCATCACTCCCCTTGTCCATATTACTTAGCACTGGCTATCTCTGCTATGAATCACAGCATGGTAGCAGGAGGTAACATTTCTGATGTGGTTTCTGAGCCCACGCACCTAACACTCGTGCTGCATTATTCCTTGATAAGAAGACTGTGCTATGTTTTTACTACAGAGTGTCTATGATAGTTAAGAAAGAAAAAGTCTACTTTGATAGTTTTTACCCATCTTATACATCCTTTTTAAGCTGCTTACTGCCTTGTCCAAATTATGCTTGAATCTTCATTATGTTCCTTTCAGGAAAGTGCATATTCAAGCAGTAATATTTGGATTTTTAAAAAGTAATTTTGGTGGTTTGGTGCTGAACATAAGAAATTTTAGAAGTATCTAACTGAACTGGCACAATATACAGTTTTTTTGGTTGTTTGGTTGTTTTTTTTTTTTAAAGGAGATTTAACATACATTTATGGTTACCTAAAATGACCATTGTAAATTACAATCCCCAGCAGGGAACAACAATCATTTCTTTATCCTCTGAAAATGTATTTAAATACACAAACACAGCTGAATTGTAAAGGATTGGTCAATGTGGTATTGGGCTGAGAATCAAAATGTCTCCCAAAGCAGACAACTCAGGATCTTTTTGTCTTCAGAGAATTTATGTATCTCCTAGCCAACACCAAGACCCCTGGAAATGGTTCTGAACCAAACAATACGTTATCTAGTTTCACATTACAGAGAAGCCAATAGCAAGGAATTTTCCTATAGTTTGGGCAGGAATGGTGCTTTTGTTGCTCAATGCAAATCCAGACGGTTCTGTATCTGTGTAGAATGAGACCTCCGCCTGATCCCAGACTTTCTTGCAGACACTGGGCACAAGATCTCGGTACAGCTGAGGGATAAGTCATTGACTGTGGTCAAGGGAAGGCTGTGGTTATCTCATTACCACCACTTAGAAAAATATGAGCAGAAAGTGAAATAAAGCCTCTTCTTTATTTCTGCCATCACCAAATAACTTTTTTTTTTGTTCTTCTTATATCTGCATGGTTTTCTTCTCCCAGGTACTTAATTACAAAGTTGACAGACAAAACCTCAGATTTCCATTAGAAGCTATTTAAACACCTCCCAAATGCCAGGATCCTACTGGCCCAATGAGTATTTATTTGATAATCAGCACCTTTCAGGCTCAACAATACCTTTGTCTTTGCCTGGGTATCTATACATTGCCCATTAAGATCAAGGTCTCCAAAACTAAATAGACATGAGCTAAGTGTGGATACGAGCTAAATTACTTGAGATGATACAAGAAACCCTCCTAAAAAGAATGTAATTGAACTAAAATCCCAGAAGAGTAGATTACTGCCCTAAACATTAAGGTAGTTCCTCCTCTTTATAAAAATAAATTGGACTCAGAAAACTATTCTATTTATGTATAGATTCAAAAATATACAGGTGCATTTAACTGAGCCTTTACAAGATCATTAAGCTGCCTAACATTTATTAGTTTGTGGGTGGTGTTTGTTTTTTTAAGTGGTTTACATAATCCTAATAACACACGTGGGAATGTTGTAACCTACGGGCCAAAGCACTGTCCTCTATTTTAAAGAGCATGTTACTGCCATCTGGGTGCAGGAGATATATTGCAACGTACACGAGTACATTTTCATAGAAAACCTAGAATGGGGAGGAATTTTGTTTCCTGTTTATCCATATTTCAGTTATTTCATCCACCTGTTCCTTACAGGGTTAAACTGAGGCCATTCCAAACTAAACAATCAACAAGGCATCTCTAGTCTTCAGGAACTAGAAATGTAAAAGCTAGATTAAGCAACGTACAGTGCTTATATCAAATTTTGCATTATTCAATCAATCTGGCAATTGGAGAGGTGCACTGTAGTGTTTAATGCTAATAAGGCTGAACAGAAGAGGAAAACAATCTGTTTACTGGAAGGTCCCAAAATATTTTGCCCACTTACCACCTTCTACTCTTGGAAACAACAGTGGAATTTATAAAATTTTGCCAAACAAATGCTCTTCATGTTGTAAAAAAATACTTTACCTCCAAACTAGATGGTCCATGTTTGTCTACACAATGCAATTTCAAATATCACATATAGTAAAATTTCATATGCATTCATATATATGTTCATACATTTAAATATGTTGAAATTACACAGAACAGAATTTAATGACTGCATATTGAGAAAAACAGACCATAAAAAGGTTGCATTGGCTCAGACTGAACAAGTCTCATAGCCATGTGGCTAACAGCAGATGCCAATAAAAAAAATGTAAAAAATAACCTTATCAGGAAACTTGCAAAGAATAAATTCTCAGCCTCCAGCAATTTCTAGGTCAGAGAATTCCTGAACAAGGAGCTGTACCTAATATTAACAGGCAGGTGATATTGATTACAAGACAAAAAGCATTTTGTCTTTTGTTTATGAGGTTTTAAATCCATATGGGTTATTTACCTCTATTCAGAATACATAACTTTTAAATGTGTGCACAGAAAAAAGTAATAATCAGGGTACAATTTAGTATAAACAACATCTCAAAATATGAAGCAATAATTCAGGGAAGCTGAAAATTTTTCAGCTGGGCTGACAACTGACTGCTCCTTTACTATAGCGAGGGCTTTCTATGCCCATGGATTTTAATGCCTTAGGCCAAAGGCATTAGTCCTTTGAAACATGTTCCTCCACAATTATAGATATCAGGTACTGTCAGTGTCTAGAAAGATCCATGTCAGGGTCCTGTTATAATTTTTGTATTATTATAGTTATTGTGCAACTATTTTTAGCTTCAAATCTGTCATAGTCATTCACCTCCAAGAAGAAAATTGTCTAAATATAGTGTAACCTAGATAGTTTAAAAACTTCCCATTATTTGAGTTATTGCAGACCCTAAAATAACTGCTTTCAAATATAAAATGGAACGTATTATCCATATTCTGAAGATAATAAAAAAGGTGGCTGAACCAAATTTGTAGACCTTTCCCAAAAGTTCACTTTTGTACTAAAATTAAGTATGAGATGCTACATAATACAAAAATATTTTTTAAAAAAGTTACCTAGAGGTGCAAAAGGAGTGTTTAGAACTCAGGACTTCTGTTGACTTTTAAAAAAAAAAGCTACAATGACATTTTCTTTCACAGAAGTGACATTAAGTTTGCAGTTTTGGCTATTTATGACACTGATTTGTAACTCAGATTATTCTAAAGTATAGCAGTAATTATATTCAGGAATTATACTATAGTCCCCCTTTCCACCCAGTTTTATTTGTGATACTAAAATGAACATTTTCATCTGAGCAGAACCTTTGCAGTTCATTTTTATAAATGAATGAATTGCACTTGAAGGCAAAACATTTTCTCACAAATTTGGAAACTACAAATTGTCTCCATGGTTTCCCCAGGAAACCACTCTGAGCCTGATCTCTCTGGGCAAATGTAGTAGAGGAGCATGTGGTGCCAATGCTTTATTACTGGCACAGATAAAGAACTTCTCACATAAATTATCATTTAGAAAAGATTACCACAAAATCAAATTGTGAGACTTGTGAGGACCTCCTGGGTCTCTCATAACATCCATAATAATAGCTAAATAAAAAAAATAGCTTATTTGATCTTCTGCAGTCCACAGATCTCAGTGTACACCAGCTCAATCGGAGCAGAAGGAGCCAGCCAAGGGGGCTTGGGCCACCGGTCTCACTGGGGCTGCACGTCGACAGCCTGTGGAATAGCACAAAACCTGCCAAGGAAATTGTCACTGATATGAATAGGAACATTTTGTGCAGATCAAGGGACAATGAACACCATGAAGCAATCTTTGCCCTTCCAAAAACCTCCCTTAGATCATTCAAACCCATAAAGAGCACAATGGCTTCATCTTACCTTATAAAGCCGTCTTTTCTCTCAAGGTTGTCAGCATATTCCTGTCCCACTGTTTATGCCTGCTAGGTCTATATAATCACAGTTTAATACTCCACGGTCCAGAACTCTACTTCCTTTTCTTTGCATAATGATCAATTTCTCTTTACTGTGAAATATTTTGGGAGGCAGCATCTCCTCTGTCTTTGAGAGAGATTCATTTAGAGTGGGAATGTGGCACAGGAGATTCCCAGGGAGAGATTTCCACACAACACCTCCCCAGATGCCCAAAACCTGATCTGTGTGGAAACATTATATTTTAATAAATCCTATAAAATTCCCCTGATGTTCTATGAAACAGAAGATACATTTAACATCTGGAGATGAATGTTAGATATCTGACTTATTTTGACAGTAATAGAATATATATTTTCCTGGTTATTATATCTTTCCTAGCCTTATAGATACACAGATTTTATAAAGTTTTCTAAGGGTTTACAGTCATTAAAAAAAATAATACTGCTTACAGAAGTCCTCCTTTTGTTCCTTTTGATGTTTCATGCAGGTATTGTATAAATAAAGGAATGAATCTGATGGTTTGTTTCATCCATCAATTGGTGAGGTCTTGCACTGTTCCCTGTCCAGAAGGCTTAACCCTGGGGCATATCCTTTGGCATCCTATTTCTACTTGTTGCCACAACCACAGGAACAGGCTGGTGATCACTAAAAAACTCACTTTTCGGTTCTATGCTTGACTCCATTTGTCCAACACAGCCTTTAAATGCACCTGCCCAGAAGTAGGCATTCCTCCCCATCTTCCTCAGCCTCTTCCTTCTCTACAGTATTGACTGTACCAGAGTCCTCTTGGGTGACTTCAGCCTGTGACCTGCAAGCTCTGTTTAACTCTGACTTCCCTTCCTTCCATGTGCCATCAAGTTGTAATGAAAATCTATAATGTGACTGGTCTAGATACAGCTCTGTAATGAAGAATTCATATTGTGCTCTGGTTAAAATAGTGCCACAACTGCACGGCAAGGGCCATGCCTGTTATTGCTGCCAGAGCAAGTCAGCAGCTCTGACTTGTTCCCTTTCCTATCCCATATTGTGTTGTCAAACAGAATTTATCAGAATTCATCTTGCAAGCACTTCTTTTCTGCAGGTATCACCACATTCTGAGCATTACATTTACCATCAGGTTTCTAGCAACACAGACAAGGAATCTGTGAAATTGAGAAGGTACTTTGCATTATTCCTGATTTGCCAGTCAGCACTTTGCAAAATCCAGATACTTTGTATGTACACCACATGGTTATATTAAACACAAAGTAATTCTGCATTGAATATTATTTGATAGTAAGAGCTTTGTGTCAGACAATGCTGCAAATCATACAGCATGTTTATGAAAATTTCCAGTAATTGGTTAGCGGCTGTTTTTTTCTACCTTATGCTTTCCCATTTAGACTTTTGTTCCATCAACTTTCCTATATTTGTGTGCACATATGAATATATTAACATATACTGTAGAACTACAGAACTGCAGTTTAGACATAATCTTATCAGAAAGTAGGTACAACTGAAACACCTTCATATCAAGTATTGTATCTAAACCAGGTTCTACATGTTGCTCTGAGTGAGAAGCTTTCCGTGGCATTAGAAAGGGGAAAATAATATTTTGGTAGATTACCTCCTTACTCGGGAGTGCAAAATATTACATGGCACCTAATTCCTGTGTGCTGACTGAATATTTTGAGACAGTTAAATGTCATTTCAGGTGTTTGTAAACAGATCTAAATTCACTGCATCTGTCCACAGTGGTTTCCTCTCAAAATGCAGTGTCCCCCAATGCAGTGTGCAGCAGCTCCTGACGGCAGTTATTTTAAGGATAACTGTGTTGTCGATTTTTTTCTTGCTTACTCTTGCCTACAGATCTCATATCTAACAAATACAGCAGCTGCCTTGGGAGCAGTGCAAGGGAATGTATAGGTAACAAATTTGTATTCCTATTTACTTTCATATGTAACAATCTTAGCTAATTCAAATATTTTACTCATGGGGCAGTCCTGACAAGCAAATCTCATGCATTTAATTTCAATTAATAGTAAGACAGGATTTGCTTTTGTTTATTATTCAACTAGTTGGACAGCCGGTCAAATGCTGCCAAAAACTATTTGCTAAATAAATTATCCACTGTAAAGTTTACTAGTCTGTAATCAATACATAAATCTATGTTGAACAGATTAGGTGCTTATTTAGTAGAAAAAAAGAAGTGGATTACAAAGAGGGCTTGAGAATTAGATTTCATTTCATATTTTGTGGCAAATTCACCAACAATTAAATATCACCTCTAATTTACAGTAACTCATAGTTGTCACAAGATAATGCCAATATGAATTCAGAAAGATAGCCAGCTGAACCATGACTAAGAGGAACAGGAAAGGGCCGTGCCATTTTCTCTTCTAATCTGACTCTTCTGACAGCCACCATAGTGCCTTTATCAGTAAAAAAGGGAGCTTATTTGCTCAGGACTTTGTTTTCTCTAGTTGTCTCTCACTTGGCCCAGTTCTTTCAGATAAAGGAGCAGTTTTCCATCACTTTTCTGGTGATGCACGTATATATATTGTATTTTGTGAGTCCTTACTAACACAAATGATCTTTTCTATTGAATTCAGTACTTGAGCAAGACTTCAATAATTCAATGAAATTCACCAGCTACATTCAAACACATAGACATGGCAAACATTCGTAAAAATCAGAGAAAACAAGCCAGCTCTTCCTCTTGACACACTGTACCCATCCTGTCTCTGAAAGCAAACAATTCACGTTTCAAGACTTTAGCTGTTATCCCTAACTGAGGGTGGAGGCTGGAGTTTATTCCCTTGTCTATCAGTCATGATTTCCACAGATGCACTTGGACCTTGCAATTCTTTGGAGTCAAGAGGTCATAGTAATCACTAAACAGAAACCCTCCTTAAAAAAGACTATTTCTGTAGAACACAAGAAAGTCAGGGCAAAGGTATCATGAAATACATTCAGCAAACTATATACATACCTAGTTTAGAAAATATTTGTTCATGGAAACCATTTAATTTCCTATAGACATCTTCTAAATTTGGTTCATCGCTGGAGTTGGCAACCCTGACATGGACTGTAAAGTTCCTTTATTACTTTACTTTCTATAAAATAAGGGCATCTATTTTAACCCCCTGACCTTGCATCTCCCGGATCTGGTCAAACAATGTCAAAAGTGAGAGACAAAAATCTTTGATACTGTCACGTGTCAACAAGTTTTGCCATGACATATAGTGCTTTTCAGAGTCAGCATTTCTTATCAGTATTCCTACTTCAGATACATTTTGATTGTAATTACATTATTAATTGCAATAGTAGTAGATAGTAAACCACAGCAGAATCATCCTAAAGAAATCCTTCAAACTAGGCTTAAAATAAATTTCCTTTTTTTAACTTATGATGGGATTAGAAGCTCAGAAAATTCTTTACCTGTTCTATTTCAAATCTGATCAGAACAGAACTTAATCCTTCAAAACTAATGTTGAAAGCTGGTATCTGTTATGGTTTTGGATATATATTTGAAAGTAACAAAACCAGAACTATAACCAAATTTCAAATGTAACAAGTAAGGAATGTTTTGTGGTACTTACTGAGCTTGAGCAAATGTATTCATCTCCACAAGTGTAATTTACTGACTCAGAATCAACAGCCTTACAAACAGCATTTCGTAGTGTTTCCTTGTGCATATTAATGATTTCTGCAAAATCACTCTTCATTATGCTCTTTCAATTTTTGCTGCTTTGGCAGTTGTCTCTAGAGATGCTTCAAGAAAGATCTGTGGGGAGGGCAAAAGTGCTTGTCCCTTTAATTAGCAGTCTACATTTAACTTAATTCTCTTGACTCATTGCTTGCTTCTCTTTTAGGTAATCAGTCCTTAGCTGTCAATGCCAACATGCTACTTGGTCAATGGAAAATTCTCCAAGATTCGTTAGAGGTATCCAGCTGATTAACTTGGGAGACTTTGCAAGGAAGAAAAATAGCCTTTTTTCCTTTTAAGATGCATCACCTTAAACAGAAATACTGTATTTCAGAATCCGAAATCTATATTTATACACAATCAAAGTATGAGGCTTTCCACGTGATCTTCTAAAAAGATAAAAATACACATGAGCAGCCCTCTGTTCATAGCATCATAATAATGTGAATCCTATCTCTCCCATCCCAGTATGAAAGGACTTCACAAATGAATGATGAGCAGATGGCATATCATTTTCTCAACTGGAGATTCTTGGATTCGATTTGTCACTCATTGAATTCTGGCAAAAACCACTTTTGTGCCCCAGTGAATAGCCTTCATAGTTTGTATATTCTCTGATAGTATTTGTTTAGCAGCTACTGGTAAATATAATAAAGGCTTAGATGAAGTAATGTTGGTGGGGTTTTTTTGGGGTTTTGGTTTTGTGTTTTTTAGTTCTCAATATCAGTACAGTCATCAATGACTTCACTGCTTTCATTTTGCTATCTCCAAACTGTATTTTGATGTGTAGCCTACATGTCTGCCTAGAGTGTTGCTGTTGGACACATCCAGGTACCTCCCTCTCCTTGCTGCCCCCACCTACAGAGTCTTATTATACACAGTTCCATTGAGTCCAGCAACCCAATTTTTCTTACCATTTAGTGAAAGTTTGGCTTAGCACCTACAATATTTCTGTGGTAGCTGTTGTGCTCATGGTATCCATGAGTGACACACAGTGGATATTAGTGGGGTCGTTTGGAGACAAACATGCAGCCCACAGAGATGAGCCTCCAAAAGGCAGTGCCTCCTCTGTGTAAGTTCTCAGATACTACCAAAGGGAGTAATACAGATATCTCCAGTTTGATACTCCAGTTTCTTATTTCAAACCCAATTTCAGGATACATCTTTTTTATTGCATTTTTCCCTTCTATTATGCTTTTATATACAACCTGTTGCAACATTATCAACAGACTGTGGTTTGACAATCTCATTTTCCTGAGTTACGCACGTAACTACCAGAGATGCTACTGTAATTCCATGTGATATATGGGTCAGTGCCTCCCATTCGCAATGCAGAATTGCCCATCTATCAACAGCTTAAATGATCTGCTAGTAATATAACTAATGCACAGTGAGATTTATCTCAAACATTTTGTATATTGTAAGATAAGAAATCTAGAAACATTACTCCTACTCAAGACACCTGAAATGCTAACTCACAGCCTGCACGTGGAGGAACTATTGTCCATCAACATCACACATTTTGTATCATTCCGAACCTTCTGGGATGAAAAAACTAACAAGTTTTTCTAAGTGACTTCTCAAGTAGCCCAGTTTTGGGTTTTGAGGTTGAGAGTCATGAGAATTATGACTGAAGTGTGGGCTAGATGAGGGGGCAGTGAGTGTGTGACAGGACTCAAACGGTTCTAATTAATGGAGAGGGGTCAAGTTGGAGGCCTGTGATTGGTGGTGTCCCTCAGGGGTCAATACTTGGCCCAGTCCTGATCAACATATTCATAAATGATCTGGGTGAGGTCATCATCATCAGTTTGCTGCTGATACCAAATTAGGAGGGCTGGCTGACACTCCAGAGGGCTGTGCCGCCATCAAGTGTGACCTGAACAGGCTGGAGAGCTGGGTAGAGAAGAACCTAATGAGGTTCAACAAGGACAAATGTAGGGTCCTGCACCTGGGGAGGAAGAACCCCAGGCACCAATACAGGTTAGGGATGGATCTTCTGGGAAGCACTACTGAGGAAAAGGATCTGTGAGTCCTGGTAGATAGCACAATTTCCATGCACCAACAATGTGCCCTTGTTGCCAAGAGGGCCAATGGAATCCTGGGATGCACAGGAAAGAGTGTGGTCAGTAGGTCAAGGGAGGTCATTCTCCCTCACTACTCTGCACTGATAAGGCCACAACTGAAATACTCCGTCCAGTTCTGGGCTCTCCAGTTCAAGAGGGACAGGGAACTACTGGAGAGAGTCCAGTTCAGAGCAACAAAGACAATTAAGATATTGGAGCACCTCCCTTACGAGAAAAGGCTCAAGGAGCTGTGACTCTTTAGCCTGGAGAAGAGAAGGCTAAGGGGAGACCTTATTTATAAGTATCTAAAGGGTAGGTCAAAGGATGATGGAGCCAGACTCTCTTCAGTGGTTTCTAGTGACACGACAAGGGGTAACAGGCTCAAGCTGGAACACGGGAAGTTCCATTCGGATATGAGGAAAAACTTGTTTACAGTGAGGGTGACAGAGCCCTGGAACAGGCTGCCCGGGGAGGTCATGGAGTCCCCTTCTCTGGAGATCTTCAAGACCCACCTGGATGCAGTCCTGATTGATGTGCTCTGGGCAATCCTGCTTTAGCAGGGGAGTTGGACTAGATGATCTCTAGAGGTCCCTTCCAACTCCGTCAATTCCGTGATTCTGTGATTATCCTTTTTCCAGGTTGTTCTACTATTTCCAACATAGCAAACAGATTAGTGGGTTCATTGTTAGAAGTGCTCTACTCTAAGCAAAAACTTTCCAAATCCTTGACACAGTATTTGTCACTTACCAAGCTCTTCTGCTATCGGAGCAGATGTCTAAAGCACAAAATCCATGTGGGGAGCCCTTAGTAGTTTGTATTGTTTCTACCGCCTAAGGGATAGATATTTAAATTTTCTTAATATTGAGCCAACTCAGTTCTTATCACAGTTACACAAAGCCGCCACATAATTCAATAGACAAATTTTCTGAATCTAATTAATCCCATAAAATGACAAAATATAATATTTTTTTAAAAATCTATACTTAATAGATAGCCAAATGGCTACAAACCACATTAGGCTGAACGAATCAGATCCCATCTGTGATAGAAAGCATGTTGAATAATGCAGCCTAGATGCAAAGCGTATTGAACAGAACAAAACATACCATATAAGAGATTTATAGTCTATAATCCACACAGAAAGTCTGCTAAAATAGATCAGCTCTGTCAAATAACACTGCTTTCATCTACTGTCCAGGAGCAGTGTACCACTTTGACTCATTTAGCAGATCAGTTACATGCTATTCCTGATTTCATGCAGTGATGATTAAGGATGAAAAATATCACAGACAGTTGGCAACTGCAATAAATCAAAAAGCTTTGCTCAATTTTGCTTTACATATTTGCACAAGAATTTTTTAAAAAAAGTAAGATTGAATTAGTCATGTACAATAATTGTTTTTTGGAAAATAAAGTCCGTTATGATAACTTTGGGTTTTCAGATTTCATAAGTGTCCTAAGACAAGAATGTAAATTAAGGTTTAATAGGCTGTTATGAACTCACTGTCAGGAGATGTTACATACACACTAAAACCAGTTTCTACTGAGATTTTTTTTTTTTGAGAATGATCCAAAGCTGTAAGCCAAGTAATGGTGAGATGAACTGCATTAATCAAAGAAGATTTGGCACAATTACCTAAGCCACTTAAGGTATTTTTATATATGCTGTTCCAGCCTGTGCACCATAGACTCTCAGAAGATATAGTAAACAACTGCTGGTTTGAGGATTATGAGCTCTATTTTCTAAATTTATAGCGCTTGGGTCCCAATTTGATTCACCAAGACCTGACTTTGAGCTTAAATCAAAGCTTCAACTGCCCCCAAAATGGATACATAAAGCCACCCTAATGAATGCTACCAGTATTACTGTACGCCTGATCATGACAAATTGCTCCTGCTAAACCAGCGAGATGTTGAACAGTAGGACAGTATTAGCCACAGCTTCACGTTTTCTTTTCTTTGCCTGCCATGCGTCATAAAGCAGCAGAAAAATAATGGTTATTTGAAGATTTGGAGCTGAGTCTGTTGATTAGCCATCCTCTCGTGTGAAGAAAGGAGCTGAGACATGGACATATAAGATACAGGCTATATAGTTACTGCATATCACTATCCACAATGCCATTACAGTACCTCTAATTCACTCTGCAATGCACACTCATTTAGAAGATTTATATCACACCACTCCTGATAATTACCACAGAATAAAATAAACACCACAGCGCCTGTCCATTATATCAAAAGTTTCTAATGGAAAACAAACAGCAATATTTGCAATAGTTTTCAAATTTGGATCTGTGGAAACCTGCTGCCTTATGTTTTAATCTGAGCATTTCAGAGAGTATAAAAATCAGAAGCCTCTTAGGCCTCATGTAGTTTCATTTATTTAAAAATTAATCGCAGACTGAAGGATAGAACAGTAGTCCATTCTCACAAGAACTGACTTGAATTCTGCTGCCTTAAATTTACTTTGCTGCAGTCTTTCCTTTTAACAAAATGCTCACAGTGATTTAAGTATGAATGATGGTATAACAGAGATTTTTTTATTCTTACCATTTTATTATTAAATTAAAAGACATTTTGGGACAAAAAGGTCTTATATAGCTGTAATCCTCCACTTTTTTTATGTGTGTTTATTTAGAAAATGCTCAAAAAAACCATAATAGTATAATCTCTGTAACTAAAGTATCTTTATTTATTTAATAAATATTCTCCCCAAACTGTATGACACACCCTGTAAACAATAAAGCTGTGCTAGTGTAACATTGCTTGCCTTCATGTTTACTTCTTGTCCCAACTCTGGGCTCTGCCATTTTTCAGTTGGTGAATTCACTGAATGAAGAAACATCTTTCAGATGCTTTTGTGTACAGAGACATCTGTTCTGATGGAAATATTTCAGAGATGTCTCTTGTAAGAGCAGAAGGCCATGCTCCATGTTAAAATGCTGTTCAGATTGCCCAGAGAAGTTGTGGCTGTCCCATCCCTGGAGGTGTTCAAGACCAGGCTGGATGGGGTTTTGCACAACCTGGTTTAATGGGAGGTGTCCCTACCCTTGACAGGGGGCGTTGGAACTAGATGGTCTTTAAAGTCCCTTCCAACTCTAACCATTCTATGATTCTATGTGTTCCACAAGAGATACTCTTAAATTTGTTTAAACAACCTAGGCAATTCGAGCAGCAAGCAATCATGAAATAACATCAGCTTCACCAAGGAGAAATAAAACATAAGTATTTCAAATGTATGTGTCCTCTCCCAGTTCCTGAAGTTAAAGATACTTACTGAAATCTTCGCTTCTTCAAAAAACTTACTCCATTGTATAACCATGAGGAAAAGCTGGGAAGAACGTACTGAGAAGAACTGCAGACACATCGTCTTGATTCTTAAAAAACATGAAAGGACTTGGAATAATAGAAACATCAGTCAAGTTCGTATGGCTGACCTACCTGTAGTTTCAGCTTAGAAGATATCAGTGCCCAAGTGTAAGCAAAATTAAGGCTTCATCAGTTTTTCTGAGAGCGATTCAGGAACAAGAGATGAACCATACCGTTATCCTAAGGAAGAATAAGAGAGAGGGTCATGACAAAGCCTGGGTCTTGATGTAGGTACAGAAGTGATTCACCCACTTCCAGCAGCAAAGAATCTGCCTCAATATTGGAAAATATTTGTGATTCTGAGAAGTAACATTTCATTTCATAATACCATGTTTTGTTTTGGTTTTTTTTTTTTTTTAAATACAAAATGCCTTCCTTTTTTACAAAGGAATTCATTCAAATATTAATGTCTTTACAAATATTTATATAGTTCAGCAACAATGCTGGAGAACTAGAAAAATGCTCATTTTCACACCATTGAACGTCAGCTGGCTGAGGTTGGTGTTTTGCACTGCTGCCACTCGTTGAGCAGCCGTTACCACTTCACACATCAGCCTTTCTTTGATCCACTGGATTAAAAATCCTTAAATAGAATCTGGCAATGCCTTCAAAGCATTTTCCTGTGTTCATTTCCAATATAATTTAATACATAAATTAAGAAAGCAAATGATGCAAGTGTTTGCTGCAAGAAAGTGCAGCCGCAGTAACTTCAGGAGAGTTCCTACCTCTGCTGGAGCTGATGCTGGCCCAACACCTGGAGACTGCAGGTGACTTTGGGTCTGGCTTGCTTATCAGCCACTTCACCATAGTTCATTATATCAGTAAGGGTTCATTCCCACCAGCTTCTTCCATGCTTCCTTCTGCATACCTGTAGTCACAGGTGATAAGACAGACTTACCCCAATCTCTTCAGATGAGCATGTAGTACAAACATGTAAAGGAGACAGAGGAGATTAATTATATATAATTAGATTATTACAACTGTGTAATTAAATATTGGAATTAATACATACAACTTAATTGCACTTAAAACCAGAAGATTTGCATTATGAAAGAATTTTCTAAAATATTTATTCCAAAGGTGCTTAGCACGTGAAAATTCATGTACTTATTGTTCTGGATCAAGTCAAAACATTGGATCAAGGGTGTTTCCCATATAACTTAATTTATAAATTTTAGGTTTTAGATATGTATAAGTAGTCAATATAGGTAATAAAAAAATAATCAAAATGTAAAGAGATTAAATACATTTTATACTGTATGAAGTTCAGTAATCCAGTGCTCATTACTGTATTAATATGTAATATTTCTCACTTGGCTCCCTAGTTTCTGTTTGGTTTCTCTGTCCTACCTAAATAAAGGTAGGCGCCTCTGCAATGCTCATTGATGCCTTTGACTTGAATAATAGGTGAAAGAAAAGGCACAATTATTTCCTCCTCTTGAACTGCATAGGCTTTCTCATTACATGATGAATGTGGTGTTGTTTTTCTATCCCTCTATCTTCACCATCTATTATTGCACATTGAAGTACTTGGAGTAAAGCTGCTTTTATTGTTTATCACAAATAACCACAACCACTTACTCTAAAAGGAAGGTCTATAAATACGAACTCCATCAGGCGTGCTTGTTCAGTACTTGGGCAATACTGCCATTCAACGAAGGAATGTGGGATGACATCTACACTTTTCCATTCTGTAAATATATTGCTGAATCAGGGCACTGAAAAGAAACAGGCCCATTATGCTATTTTGTGTGCGCAGTCTGAAGGAGAAGATGCAATAAAATACACATCCATTATGTGGAAACAATTATATATTTAAAATGAACACAGAGAGAGACTGTGCCCAACCAATATATGAAAAATGAAGCATCT
Source organism: Scolopax mira (assembly GCA_004320125.1). Taxonomy (NCBI): domain Eukaryota; kingdom Metazoa; phylum Chordata; class Aves; order Charadriiformes; family Scolopacidae; genus Scolopax; species Scolopax mira. The sequence continues at coordinate 129,672 of BJBW01004249.1, forward strand.
TCAGCTACAGCAGGAATGCTTGTGGAGGCCTTTCCTTAGGAAACAGTCTAATTTCTAATACATCAAGCAATGTATCTTCTTCCATTGCTGCTCATCTTCAAGGTTTGCCCGATATTCAACTTAAGTGTCATTTTCCTTTCCTAATTTCATTGTACATAGCTACGTTCCTTTCCATTACACTAAATAATTTCTCTTTCCTGAATTCTTTTTCCCTTGTTTCCCAATTCTGGTGTCATCTGTATTTGGTACTGTATACACAAGACCACCTATACTCTAATAGTTCTTCTGCTCTCTTTTTTGGTACCCTTTCCAGCAACACTTCTACTATGTTACAAGCAACATGGATTACTCCATGGTAAGATGGTGGTTAGTGGTAAGGTATCAACAAGAGTTAAAATACTTAAAATCTTATGGCAGGCAAAATAGACCAAAGGGTCCTGTTCAAAAAGAAGGATAGAAAATGAGAAGAACATCCACAAAGCATTGCTGGATGCTTTGATGCCTTATATCCATGGTGTTTGTCAAGTATCTTGCTCTTTATAGTTCTTATAGGACTGATTGCTTCATCTGGAGTATACAGTGCTCTGCTTGCAGCCAAGCTGAAAGGAGACCATCACATCCCAGCAAGAGAGACCTGTATGTAGCACATTCTGGAATAATTTCAAGGTCTGAAGATTAATTTCTACTTGTGTCTTTTGAAAGCATCCCAGTAGTTGCAAGAATATATCATGTGCTATTATGTAACCCATTTATAAAATCAGAAGCAAAGAACAGATGGGAAATTATATCCTGTTCTAACAAATTGTGACCAACCCCTGAATGTGCAAATGTAACCTGTTTCACGTCAGAAACCTGGAACAAATTAGGATAGTTGTAACCTTGAGAATAGTGTTTCTCCTTATCTTTCTGCACTGTGAAGAATTGAATTAAGCATTGATAAGAACAGTCTTGAGAACTAAATGAATTCATTTTGCATCTGCTTCAAGAGTAAAATGAATGTTGCTATTTTTTAAAATGTTGATAAAAAAAAAGTTCAATTATATACTAGAAAGAATTCTAAGACAAAACGTAAAGCAACCTTAACCTTCCCAATCTTTTGAACTAGATAAGATTGCAGAAAAGTAATAATCATTTAAGTAACACACAATTACATCAACAGAAGGTTTTAAGAACTAAAATCTACAAGAGGCAAGTGGCACATACACCCCACTACAAAATATTTCCAAATAGACACTTCAGTGCCTGCAATAAGTAGTAATCCACAACTTTTGCTGATGTATAGATTTCCATGACATTGCTTACCATGACCAATGACTGTCCTTTGGATTACATTATTTGTAACTCCTGAATACAAAGCGTAGTTAGTTTACACTGGATTTTAAGTGATTCATTGTTTTAACTCTGTTTCACTTTGTCAAAGAGAGTGGAATATAATTTTAAGCAGCATTACTTATTCTCCTATATGAAACGTCTTCCACTTGTCTCAACTTTCCTTTCCTTTCTTGCTGACACACCAAATGTCATTCGATTCAATACGATTATGTATTGTGGGCACACATGAGATCCAGTGAGCTTTGAATCCCAATTCAGTTTTATGCTTCTAAATTTACACATAACAAAATATAAAACCTGCAGGTATTGACTAGGTATATTTAAGGTGACTACAAGTCAAATTAATGTCTGAAATGAGGAAAATTCTGCCTTGACTACAATCATTCATTTAATTTTGGACTATATTTGGATGCATTTCCTAGTTATTTCTCCTTAATAGGACCGAGGTTTTAAACAAAATAATAGTTTTTAAAAAAAAAAGTTGTGAAGGACTCTTTAAATACTTCCATGTTTACAGAAAAATACTAAGGAAGAAGGAAGAAACTGCTGGGATTTTGATTTTCCCTCATATCTACAATACTCTTTTATTTGCTTGTTGAGCAAGATCATCTTTTTCTTCCACTGTTCAGAGACCACCCTGCCCAGCAGGATCCGCATTCATGATTAAGGTTTCCAGGCAGTGATACAGCAAAAGCAAACATACTAGACTAAAGATTTCATCTCTACAGCAACATGGAAAAGAGCAGTACGCCTGCATTTATTTTTTTCCATCTCACCATCTTTTTATTCTACACTTGTCAAGACATCTTGTCACTTCATTCCTTTCGGTTTCTTGGGACACAACAACTGACACATGGTGAATTATGGAAAATCCTAAACACAAATATTAATATACAGCAGCAAAGCATTAAAATCTTCTGAGCTTTCAGCATTTGATTCTTTCTTGAGAAAAAGGTTAATTCTGAATTTAAAAATACATCCCAGCTCTAGAGATATGATTTTCCAGAAAAAAAGCATATTTTCATGTGTATGAAACTATATGAAGGAATGCCTAAAACTACCCAATGTTATTCATTTGTTTACAAAATATCACCATCTTTTTAACACATATGCAAAAAGGTAGTAAAAAAATTCCTCTATAGCAAATTACTCAATTACAGAAAAAAAATTAGCTATTAGTTACTTTCAATGATGTGATTGTTAATTGGAGGTTTTTATAGATCACAGAAATGTTCTCTGAATGGTGTAAGAATAAGCAGGGCTGTACTCGCCATGGTCATGGAAGCAGAGTCAAGTAACATTTCAAAAACAACAGCACCTTGTGCTAGTGAAGAAGCCCTCCCCCTCTTATTTCTCCAGGAAATCTACTTCCCAACTCAATGTCTGCCAAGATACCATCTTCATTGCATTACTATTATTCTGCATATGCAATGTCAGGGTATTGAATTAAAAATATTTAGGCTAATAAACTCTTGCTCACTTAAGTATTTGAGAAAAATCAAATATTCAATTAAACATTCTGTTAAAACTGAACCTTAGTTTCTTAGTCCCTTTCAAGGTTTATGTGGCCCACTGCATGATAAAATGTATTTTATAATTACAGATTGTTGACACCAACTATAATTTTCCTGTGCTTTCCTAGAAAACTAAGGACGCTATTATGAATTTATCCATGGGTATAACCCAAAGATTTTTCTATCAGAATGAAACATCAGACTCTATCAGACCTTTTCATAGAAAATAGTGGATTCTTCAGAGGAGCAGTAAGAAGAAATTGAATAAGAAATACTTTTTAAAGTCTGTTTCTTATATTTTGTCTTCTTTTTCTAAGGTATACACACTCTAGACCTTTCTTTCTATCTTCAAACTTAATGGCAAGCCCGTGCACAAAGGACACAGCAAATAGCAGAGCACAGCACAAGCACGTTCATCTTCCTGCAGTATCTGCTTATTTGTACTACAGGCAGGGATTTTTTCCTTTCATACATCATTCACTACTAGCCAGAGTGATTTCACAATATCAACACAAAAAAGCCAGCCTTAGCATGAAGAAAAGAAACAGGAAAGAAAAAAAAGAAACCTATCTTTTATTGTTGTTTTGATTATTAGCCACACTGGGCCTTGATTTCATTTTCTCTGCCCTACTTCAGAGACTCAATTGATAGCAAAGGTCACATGAACAGGACAGAAAAATAAATAACATTTTCTTCCACGTTCTAGGTTTTGAAATTTCTGCTATTGCCTATGAACACAAAGGAAATACCATCTCTCTGATGCACCGAGAAAGGCCCCGATTATAATGCTTCATTGCCTGAATCTCTGTTTCAGTTAAGAAGCTGTTGGGGTGATATTTTCAAAGGCACAAAAGCATTAAGGCATCCAAGTCTTCCTGGAAATTCATGGGAAGAGGGAGCCTCACCTACATTTGTAGCTTTGTTACAGCTTTCCCCATCTGACTCCTGTTTTTGTAGTTAGGCAAGATCATAAGGGCTGGAAAACAGCTTTACTTACCAAGAGGTCCACATACCTTTCACTAAATAAGAGTCGTTCACCATCTTTCTAGTGATTTTGGAATGTGTTGCAAGTTGGAAGAGGAAAAAATTTTTTTCTACTGCATTTACTAACCAGATTAATCTTAAAGGTACATATAATTGGAAGTAAACCTACCTTCATTAGTCACCAGAAAGTGAAAATACGCATGCAAATCACAATTGAGACTCAATAAATTAAGAGAATAGCAACTATGACTGCTTTTACCATCCATATATCTTATCATTTCATAAATAGAGCAGGCAATCAACTCATGAAGTCGAGAAAGAACTAGCTGTGAATAGTCCTGTATTAGACATCTGGAGAAAGCAGCTATGTTGTTTTCATCTGAAATATCCCAAATAAGATCTCCATTCTTGAGAGTTATTTTTCATTTGACACTTCAATTAAGTGAGCTGACTCATTGGTTAGAGTGAAAAAGACTTGTTTTAGGATAACACAGAGACTAACTTGATTTATATAGCCATAACAACTTAATAACAACACTCTTAATTCTACCACACAAATGCATCATGTGATCATTTCAATTCATTTAAATGAGGTGAATAACGGTTAAAGTCTACAACAGGAGTCTTAATTACAAAATGCCATATATTGAAGATTTAATCTTCAATTTTAAAAAAGCATTAATCACACTTTTTCTCAAAACAATAAAACTGCTTAAATCCTTTAACCTCAATGGGAATGAAAGAGAAAGAAAAGCTTTATTTCCTTTTTGAAAAATTCCTCACATACCTGCTGGTGATTTTTGCTTCATTTATGTGAAGTCTGCAATCATGCGGCACAGTCTCTGAGGCAAAGTTCTCCATTTTATGAAGACTATTGCAGATAACAGGAGCCAAAGGAGCCTAACTATGGTTTTAAGCACTTTTTCCCATGGATATTGGGCTGAAGGGACCCATCACAGGTGTTTCTCATAGATACTGCTGGTGAACCAAGATAGGAAAGAGGTCATGACTCTTCTACCCTTCTCTGACCTCTTTTTTTAGTGAATGACTTTCACCAGTTCAACCTCACACACCTATCTTCATAATTTCAGGTCTGCTGAGGTGGTTCCCACCTGCTGAAAGCAAGTTGTCATCTTTCAATTTTGCTGCAGCAGGCAGATGTCAGGCCTCAGGTCACCAGCCATCCCGCTCGGGACAACGGGCTTCTGGATAAATCTGCTGATGCATAGACTTGACATCTGTTCTCTAATAGACACAGAAATAGGATTTGTGTGGGCCCACTGTGAAGGAGCTGCTACCAGCCTTCCGTCTGGGGTAACATTTATGGGTCCACCTTCACGAGCAACATTTGGTATAAGACTATGCCCTTTCCTAAAAAGTAAAAAAGCTCTCAACTTAGTCAGCAACATACATTTGCTCCTACAGATTTGCCACAGCCGTGAAATAAGTCTACACGGCTCATGAGAGTTGACATCCTCACTCTGAGCAAAAAAAAAAACACGCACATAATCATGGGGCCTTAATTTCATAACATACTCTGTTGCTTTCGCCCTAGAAAGAAAGAGCTGATTTTATTTTGTATTTGTTCAGCCTCCATCTCGCATCAGACGATTCTTGCTTATGTAGGTCAGAAGTCCCCTCTGGGCAGTTGTAGACACGTTGCCGAGAAACCCACAGGCCCCAGGTCAGAGAAACTGAAGAGGAGACAGGTTTTGGTGATGTAGGCCATCTCATTTCCCCCACTCACACTCATCAAGCTGCATTTTAAAAGAAGAAAGCATCCTTACAATGATTACTCCAACCACCTTCTCTTATCCTTTTTATCTGTCATCCAGCAGCCCCTCCTTAGCAAACCAGCAAAGGATAGAAGAAAAAAAACAAACCAGGGAACAACATGGTGTTTCCCAAGCTGCTTATTTCACCATGACCACCCTCTTACCCAGTATCCATCTGTCTCTGCTTTAGCAAAAACTAATTAGCCAACGTCTTTTCATAGATAAAACTATTTCTGATGCGTCTCCAGGAGCACCTAAACCAGCTGCGTATTAATGTAAATGCATATTAATTAATGACTGGCTCTGTGATGTAAGCACTCCTAAAACTAGAAGCCCTAGTTTATCTCAATGACCAGAAGTATTCCTTTCGTAGTAGGATGATAGATAAACTTAAATTCATCAGTCCTGTATCCCCTGGGGGGGATTTACCCCATGTACGTGTGGATGGATACAAAGAAAGACATGGATGACATAATGTAAAGGGTTGCTATATTTTTTGCTAGCAGCTATTCCTTGGGTGCTGATGGAAGGTGCTCAACAACCTGAATGATTAAAAGCAAGATATTTTTTGCACCATCAGTTGTTTTGCATAAAGTTTCAATAACAAAAAGCAATGGTTTTGGTGAAATACTCATGCTGTGCACTAATGGAACTAAAAATGCATTGCTTCATCATGTCATTGGGAATGCTGGCCAGCGGCATCATGAGGTCTCAAGGAGGGAGAAGCTCAGAGGGAAGACAATGAGCTGGAAGGGTTGTTGGCTTAGTTCCCAATTAACTGATCCTTTAGAAGAAAATAAATCTCAGTGAGGGGCAACATCTTAAATGAGGAAAACATGGGGAAGACCGCTGCAGAAACTGAGATTATTTCTTTGTTCATACTGAAGAAGTGCTTAAAAATGAACTCATTAGAGGCCTCGGCATTGTACATAAACTGATCAAAGTTCTCTTGTACATTGAGCTAATCTGTCAAGCAAAGGTTCAGAGTTAATCTGCCTTGCAAAGGGCCAGATTTCCAACGCACTAAGACAACCGTTACAGGGTAAAGCTCTGTAGGGACGTCAAACACCAAATCCCTCTGAAAACAGCTAAAAGCAAAGTCTCTTTACCTTGCTGAGTGCTACATATCAGCTTTGCTAATCCCTTACAAAAGTTAAATCTTTAGAAGCCAAATCATAAATTAGTATAACACGGTAATTTTTTGTTTTATTATCAAAAAGTAATAGCAGAAAAAATCAATTTCGAAAGGGCTCTTTTCTGACTTTAACTTGCCAATTTTGCAAAACTGTAATTTCCCTTGTGGGAAATCCATTATGTTGTGAAAATACTACTGTACGTATTGGCTGCTTTTCCGTTAGTTATATCAAGACTTTTGCATAACATACTGTTATTTCGCAGAAGCAACAGTCTCTAGTGGTGAATCAAATCTATGATATAACCTCTTCTTCTCCAGTCCTTTAACACTACTCCTCTCAGTGCATTATTACGTGTACTGAAGGCTAATAATTTAAAGGAATGGATGCATTACAGTCTGGTTACTCCTGCAGAGAAAGTGCTTTTGTCTAAATCCAAGGATTTTAAAAATTCTAAATATGTAAATGAATAATCTGAAATGAGTCACAAGAATCACTACACTGCCCGTAAATATTATGTTTTGTATAAACTTTTAAGGCCATAATAATTTTCTTCCTAAGCATTTCTCTTTATTTCAGATTTGCTTTCCTCCGCAAAAGAGGAATGTGAAGTTCACTTGGAGAAAATATATGTCCTAAGGGCATTCTATAATGAATGACTTGGCTTTCTCTCTGGAAGTGCTTGTACTATTTTGAGAAATGGATATATAGTGGGGTGGTTACCAGCAGTTCCTTTTGTTGTAATTTCTGAAATTGAGCTTCTCATGTTTCAGAGAATAATTGATTTTTTAAAATAGCTTTCCTGTAGCTATACAACTCATTTTATTCTGGAACCTTTTTTTTTTATTATTTGCTCTTTTTTTTTTTTTTTTTTTTGCTACTCTCAGATTCTTAATTACCTTTTGCAATAGTATACACAGTCAAACTACACAGCTGCTAGACAGGTTGCTTCCTGGTATCCATTAGCATTCACAAAAGAAAAGAATGCTTTTAGAATTTTGTCATAGACACTCTAGTTACCTTTTTTCCCTTCCATTATCATATTATGAAAATTGTGCTTTCAATAAAATTGCTAAAACAATGTGAAATCTTAGTTTCATTGTAACATAAACTTTGCCTGCATTAACATCCCTGCATTAACATTGTAATAGGTACTTCACATGACTCAGTGCTATAATGTATATAATATTCCTCTCAAGCCCCTTGAAACAGAAGATGCTTAAGAACAACTAGATTTAACTTCAAGAGATTAAAAACATGACTTTATGTCTTTATTTCAAATCTTCAAAGCTGATGTTGAGGTATTTTGTTGTAGACACCAGTGCAATGGGACTTTGGATATACACATATATACATAAGTATACACACACACACACAAATCAATGAAAATAATATTCACAGCATACAGCATCTCCCAGACTTTCCCTTTAAGTAAGCAGACACAAAAGGAAACAAGTGTTCACAACTATTTTAAAGAAATACAGTCCCTGTTTTTTTAGATGCTTTGAGAAGGGTACAAAATGGTTATACAAATCTGCCTGTATCTACCTCATCTCTGCAGATCCTTCTGCCTCCCCATCAGGTTCTTCATAGGTGGTTTGTAGCAGTATCTTCTGCTGGGAAATTACCATGTATTTTTAGTAAAAGCAAGCAGCTACAACCTTAAAGCAGAGAGTCTACACATGGCTGCTGCCTGACCTTCCAGCTTGCTGGGCTTTTTAACTCACAGACAGGGGAATTAGAACACAGAAACTATTTGAGATGTATTAAACAGTGCCTTGCACTCACTTGACTCTCTGCCAACAGAGGTTTTGAGGAATGAGGATGGAGGAGATGCATTTAGTTTGGAAACTATCTATGGACAATACAGACAGCACTTGAACAGTAGTAGCATGTAAATAAAATAAATCATGGTTTAGCTATTGATTCTAAGTTGTGGAGAAAGATGACCAACCCTGAAAAACCCATTTACTATGACTTAGTGCGAGGGACAATAATTTGCCAAGCTAGAAAACAAAAATATTAAAATTAACATAAGGCGTGACATATCGCTTATTTGTCACGTATTGTGTTGGTTTTCTCCACCTATCTCATCCATCATCTGCTGGTCAAAAATGAAGCTGAGTTCACAAAAAGTCCCTGATGTGTAGACAACAGGTACATCAGGAAATAAGGCATCATGTTTAATATTGGACTAGTGCACTAGATGTTACCTTCTAATACTAAAGGAACTGATTATCAGAAAATAGTTTTGAAGGTTTTTTCGGGTTTTGTTTTTATGGTTTGTTTTAAAATTTTGTATTTTCTTAAATATGTTCTTCAGAAGAACAGTAATATGCTACAAATGTCTAAGGATTTTTCTTCTTTAATTCTACAACAGGAAACAAAACCGTGATTTTATATCTCATTACCAAAATACTTAGCAGCATAGCAAGTGGTCAGAGAGCATCATCCTCACCCTGAAAGGTTTAAGCCGTGCTCATCTCACTCACAAGTTGAAGAATAAAAATCATATAACAGAACAATACAGACATCAGGAGCCTGAAAGAAATTAGTTATAACCAAGCAGAGAAAGGGCTTATAAAGCTAAAAAATTATTTGGGAAGGCATCATAAAGATGATCAAAGGTATGGAACAACTTCTGTATCCGGAACATCAAGTCAAATTAGTATCTTAAGTATTAGATGATCAGATCTATGAAATCAAGAAGATGTGCAAAGTTACAGTCATTCACTGTTTCTTTCAAGAGACAAACTAGGAACATCAAATCAAGCAAGGCTGAAAAAAAAAAAAACAATGTAAAAGGAGATGGATTTTCATACCCAATGTAGTTAAGCTACAAAGGTCCTTTTCACCAAATAGTCTAGTACTTATAAGTTTATATGGGTTCAATAGGCAACTTCGAAAGTTCAAAGAAAATATCTGTGAGGGATTATTAGACACTTTTGGTCTTGTAAGTGTCTTGGCTACAAATCCTTAGAGACTAGAAAACACTGTGGGGCAGCAACACAACATTCTTGTACCTTTTCCTACACAGCTCCTTTCAGATGGAGATGGCAACAGAGTTCTGAACTGGATGCTCACCTTTGCAGTATGGCAAGACTCATGGTCTAAATATGAATTAATAATATTGATGCTTGAGAGTTGTTTTATTAAGGTCAATGAAATCTTCTAAGTGAAGATCCTTTTACAGGCTGTGACTCCTCAAACAACCACTGATTTGATCTACTCAGGTGTTAACAAATAGGGAAAGATTATGGACTTTGGGAAATGCACTGGGTAGGATGTGTGCTGAAGAGTATTGTACAGCATGCCATCATCCAAGTATGTCATCAGAGTCATGATGTATTGCTGTAGCTCCATACACAACACAAACACACTAACACAAACCCAGAAAGTACCATTCTGAAGGAAACTGAGAATTTCATAGAATTATGGAATACCAGGTTGGAAGGGAACTCAAGGATCATCCGGTCCAGCACAGTCTAGACAAGATAGACTAGCACCTTGCCCAGTTGAATCTTAGAAGTGTCCAATGATGGGGAATCCACCACTTCCCTAGGGAGATTAAATCAATTGCTGACTGTTCTCATTGTGAAAAGTTTTCCTCATGTCCAATCAGAAACTCCCTTGGAGTAACTTGTACCTGTCTCCTCTCAACTTTTCTATGTGACTCCTTGTAAAAAGGGAGTCTCGATCTTCTTTGTAGTCACCCTTTAGAGATATATATTTATATATGTATGCATATACTGATATTAATTCTCAATAGGCTACACACATTAATAAATGTACATGAAAATCTTTACAGTGGTTGGCTTTTAAAACAAAATACCAAAGTAGAACCTTGTAAGCCAAATCTCAAATATGAGGATACAGATTTACATACAATCATGCCAGAAACCCTTCAAATGAAAACAAAGTTGATGACTTAAATCCCCCAGACTACTAGAGGCAAATTTTTGGTAATATTTCTGACATCAGTTCTATTGTTTCTCTCTATAATGCACTGACCTAGATCTGTTGGTGTAATTTTTCAGCTTCTAATACTGATAATATTGCTTTTAGACAGTGGTTTCGGGGCCCTTTTGAGATGAGTTCTTCAAAGCTGTAGCTTAATCCATTCTTTATTAGCTTCTGTAAAGTGATTACTTCTTCAGGGCTGGATGGAAGTACTTAAAGGAAATGAGCATTCTGTTACCAAACATCAGTGCTCTACTTCCAAAGCTTTTGCTGGAATTTTAACGCTTTAGGGTTGAATGATGGGGATATAAAACAAGAGAAGACACTAACAGAAAAGTTTCATATGGTAAATGTGTTGACACTATGACATTTTTTTTAACAAAATCCCAAAATGTGACAGGTGCTCAGGGACTGATGGCCTGTGACGGGCAATCTCGAGGTCACTGGAGCTGATACTTCTGTTGAGATGTCATTTTATTTTTTAGTTCAAAATGAAAAATTGCTCTCTGCATGTAGTTTATTAAAATCCTGCTGCAACTAGGGGCTAGGGGAAAGTCACAATGCAGTTGCAGATTACCTTCAGAATGCTCTTTCCATAGCACACAGAAAAAAAAGAGATATAACCATGTAACTACTACATCTGTCAGACTAATTAGATGGGGACTTTTTCTTCTGCCCACATGAACTCATTCTGCTGATTCCATGAATTCTGTACTTGTTTCACAGAATGCTTATTTGACTAATAGCTACAAAAATTAAGAAGTACCTTTTATCATGGAGAAGTACCTGCTTCATGTCTGCCAACTTGACTACAGCTCTATAATTTCAGATGGCAAAAAAATACTGAAGGAAATAAAGAAAAAAGACTAATTAATTTCAGAACTGTTGAAAGCCAGAAACAGTAAAAAAAACCTACCACAACAAAAAAATCCTAGATGTTATTCCTATAAATACCTGCATATCAGACCAGGCAATGGTTGCTGTATGTATTCCTCAATAAATACATTTTTGTAAATAAAAAAAATACATTGTGAAGTTTCTTCAGGAATAGAAATGGTCCCTCTTCCCTCCCCCTCCCCGCCCAACAAACAAAAAAAAGGTTGCAGGAAAACATATTATTAAAGTACAGGGCACCTGATACCACTGGTAAGAGGGTTCAGACCTGATCTATCACAGTGTTAAAATGACGGCTTTGTTCCTAAATTGAGAGAGAAGTGAAACAGTCCCAGGCAAGTAACATTGGGGTATGGACTGACTCTAAGAAGTACAGCTTGTGATGAGTTCCCAAACAAGACACTAAACAGCACAGAGACTTAAAAAAGCAGTTTTGAACAGAGACAAACTTTTGAACCCATTTATCAAAGTACTTGCAGTTCTCATCTCAAGGTGAAACAATAATAAATAGATTAAAAGTTAATTGGGTTCCCAAGCCTCTTTAAAAAAACCAAAATTATATTGAATTTTTTAAGGAAAAGTTGGCATAGGGCAATAGGCTCTTGCAAAACCATACAAATGAATCAATTCCAGCCTACTATCCTTCATATGCTCAAGGAATAACCAAGTACGGAGCCAAGACATTCATTTTAATAAAAGAAAATACAACATCCACAGGAATGCAGATACCTGAGGAAAAAAAGAAGAATAAAAACTGGAGACAAACCTTCTGGGGAGCTGGGAGAACCTTTGTGGTGCCATACAGAAGACAGGGATGCGGGGAGGATGGCTGTGGCTCACCTGCCCTGGAGGTTAGAGCTCACTTGGAGGCTTTGGTCCCTCCAAACCACTGACTTTCAAGGAGGACTCTGTACATCTAGGAGGGAGGTACTCCGTCCATTCTGGAGATTTAAAAAAAAAAAATAAATAAATCCTGGGAAATGGATGAGTTTAACAAACTCTCTGCTGTAGCCCTTTCTAGCTCCAGTTTTGGTAGTCTGTTACTCTGGAATAATTAATAACATCAAGCCCACTTCAGCAATACTGTCTAATCTGGCAATTACAAAAGGGCAGTGTAACCCAAATGTGTTCCATTTCCACTTTGTCCAGAAATAATTTAAATTTCTGCAAGCAATTACTCTCATTCCAATATGCCTCAATTTATCTATTTAGGGTAGCATTGTACATCCCTAAAATATCACAGTCTCTCTGAGTGTCTTCTGCCAAGTTTAACAAAAAATAAAGCCTTCTATAATGGCTATACCAACATTTCCTTGTCATGCAGTAACACCTACTGTGCATCCCATGACACTGTCCTCAAGTGTAAGACACAACAAGAGGAGGGAGCAGAGCTCCTGTGGACAGAGCAGGGGAGGTGCAACCATTCTTGTTCTGCCCCTGCTTCTGGGGGTCACCAGACTCGTTTTCTGGAACAACAGCCAGCCTTTATTTTCTCTCTTTTTGGGCAACTGTGTCAAGAAGCAGAAAGACAAGGGAAGTGTTTCCTGCTCCTATTTGAGTGTTCAGCTGGGAACCATGACTATCTGCAGATGTTGCATTCAAGACCTCTAATGAAAAGATGGAGTTACACAAGGACAAATAAAATAGAGCAGTATTATTGCTGGCTTGATTGTAAACCCAAAGTGTTGTGAATTTTTTTAAAATTTTTTTTAATAAAAGGAAGTGAGAAGAACACTAACAAGAAGAAAAGAAATAGCAGTATATGAGAGTATTGAAAAGTCACAAGTGAGAACTAAAAGTTGAGCGCAAATGATGCAATATCTACCATCTGGTTCCCCTCCATCAGATTCCACAAACGAAGAGATGAAAGCAGCCCGTGATATTCTGACAATTACAGTAGTTCCCTGATAAAATCAGTCTGTTGGATTTCAGAGCACCCCGCTCCCACCACAACCTTCAGTTTGTCTGCAGATTGAAATGTCTTTCTAATGAAAATAAATTGAATCTGTGAGGCTCTCGGCATACCTTGAGCCATTTCAGGAATTCTTATTTTGACAAAGCCTATAGAAAGCATGTTCTATGGAGAAAATACTTTACATAGGGAAGGAATAAACAGAAGGTTTGAGTGCAAGAGAGTATCAACTCAATGAAGCTTGATTTATAGTCCAATCAAAAGAACAAGTGCACATTCCACAAGAACTGCTCTCACCTGCATCAGGACTGTTTTTTCCTTTGTTTTCCAGTGCGTTGGTCCTACAAATGCAAATTCATTTTCAGCTGACCTTGACCAGAACTATTGTCTCCTCTTCAGTTCTACCATATTTTAAGCATCCCATTTGCCACATGTTGTGGTCCCTACTAAGAGGGAATTTGAGTTAACCTTCAATATGAAACACAAATTGAGCCTTTTCTTAAAAAGCACGGATGTTGTCTGTGGTTCAAGAAGCACCAAAATTAATGGATATCCACCCAAAAGCTGGTGACCGAACTGTGTAACTTAGCCAGAGTGCTTGGTTTGACTATTCACCTACCAATTTCAAAATGCCGCCTACTAAAAGTGAATGCTATGCTTTACCAAGCCCACCCTAAAAATTATTTTGAATTCTGTCACTTAAATTTCTAAGTGTGAACAAAATTATAATATTGGAATTGATTCTCTATTTTTACTCACAGTACCCTGAATTCTTTGAATTTAATACAGGCATTATTTAATTCAATAAAAAATTATATATTAAATGCATCTCAAATTTGAGCCTTATATTATTAAGGAAAACATGCTATATGAAACAGTAGAAAAAAGTCAGCAACTCATTTTAGGGAAACTATGCAATCATTGTAACTGTTTATCTAGTAAGGCACTACAAGTCTATTGAGAAATTATTTCTTTTTCTGGAGATTATCTAGGTATTTTCCATGTCCTTCCGAAGCACTACTACAGTTTTCAGAGAAGAAAATTCTAATTGAAAGTCCATCAAGCATTTTGGTAGCTTTTCATATATTTCCTCAATTTCATATCTTGGCAGCAAAGCCAAATAAAGCATTTTTTAATTTTAATATCATCATTTTAATTTTAATATCATAATCATAATGTATCAACAGGGAAAACAACAAGGCAGCCTGAAACCTTGAGTTCCATAATATTCTTTGCCAAACACCTGCTTTGAGTTGGTCAAAACATTTCACTTCTCTGTCCCTTCTCATTCCTGTTTCCTACCTGCTTTATTTGGCTATGGCCTCTTCAGAGCAGGAACTATTTCTCTTGTTGTGTTTGTACAGTGCCAGCCACAACAGAAGCTTGATGCTGGTTGGGAGCCTTTTGGGGACAGAGGGAAGGATCTTTTTCTCCTCCTGCCATGATGGGGTGTGCCAGGTGCTACATCTGTTGGTTTTGCTGCTTCTCAGCAGTCCAGGGACACAGGAACCACATGAGGTCTGTAAAATAAATTGGGCCACACTTTAGCAGATGTCCACTGCAGCTACCCATTTAATAGCTGCTTGGTTGATGGCTAAGCCAGGAGTGAATGAGAAGAAGGAAGGGGAGTGCCCGTTGCATGCCCCAGTGACAGCATGAGGACAGCCAGGCACCCACCAAGGCAGTGGGCAGACCCCCCCAACCCAAATGACGGTGTGAAGGATGGAAAGAAGGATGCTGTTTCTGCAACATCTATCAGAAGTAATAGTGAAGTTTCTGTCTCAACTAAACTGAATTCCCATTTACTTTTGTCTTACCATGGAGCTTCGCAATATAAAAGTCTTCAGTGGAAGCACAAGATACTGTCAGGACAGAAGTGATGGAAGGTGCTGGATGAGAGATGGATTTATTTTGTTTTGGAAGGAAGAAGCACTTGTCACTGCTCCAGCTTTCTCTTGTTCCAAAATATTTTGCTCCTCACCAAAGCCCTTGGGGTACTGGAGTCAATATCAATCAAATGCAGCCAATCCTACAATACTGAATTTAAATGTGCTCTCAATAGTACTTCTGACACTGAGACCTGTTACAGCAGAAATACTTTTAAAAGACAGGTGTAAAAAGTTACTTTTACTGGGTTTGCTTTGCATAGTTTAGCACTACTCTGTTTCCCCAGGGAATGACTTTAAGACACCTATCTTTGTAATTTTCCTTCCAAACTTTTCTTTAAAGGATACTGTACAAGGACAGTATCCTTTTGATGTCTGTTTGGAGAAGGTTAAGAACTCAATATACCTACCGAATTTATGTATATCACACTACAGTTGCAGTCTCATAATTATAACTAAACTACACACAGTCGAGGCCTACAAGTATTTACACATTGTTACTGTGTCCTCAGGTGAGTTATGCATTTCCTTTATTCTGCTCCCAGGACACAGAGCAGCCATAAATCTATTCTGGTATCTTCCAACATCCACCATCATTACTCCAGCAATGATAATTCCTTTTTGGTAGTAATATTCATTATTTGACTAGTATTCATAATATGTAATACTTTATTTGATCCATAACACCCATCTAATTGTTCACAATGGCAAAAATATTTGTTATATAAATTATACAGAATTGAGTAAAAACAATTCAACACAAAGTTGCTAAATAAGATCATTCGTCTGACATCCTGTAGCAAAATCACCATATGACTGACTGTATAGTAGCTGCTACTATAAGTGTGACTGCTCCAATCACTCACACTTTCCAAACCACTCTCCAGGCTGCTGGTCTCATCGCACTAAAAGCACATTCCCTTCTCAGTTATTAGCAGAACTGTTCGCATTTGCTCTCAGAACTACTGCTTACTCAAGAACCCAATGAATTAAGATCCGTATCTATGCTTTTCCAGTGACTCACCGTATTGTGTTTACTCTAACTGCTCAGATGCTTTCATCAAACTGTTTTTGAGTACCTGAGCACCTTCAGTTTGCAGTTTTCAGCCTATTTAACAGCTCTGCCTGTTCAATGCCAACACTACAACATGAATTCCGCTGGCCTAAGCTGTCCAAGAGCTGTAAACACAGGTACGTAAACAGCTTTACAGGAGATGTTTTAGTCATACAGCTGGTTTACAGAGAGAATAACACTTTAAACTTGACCAGCCTTTAGGGGAGGGTGAGAATATTGTTTTACTAATATGCTTGACTTCCATGACATAAAATAATGGACACTGTTGTGAAGGGCAAAAGATGTTGTGAAATGGAAAGCAATGATATAATTTGAGGTCACTGATACAAGAGGAAGAATATAAATAACTAATCACCGTGACATTTTTAGGAGGTTACAGACAAGAGTAATAATGGAAGTTCACATGATGTAATTCACGGGAATTGTCATAAAGCCATTAATAATGTTTCACGTGACAGGAGCCAGCTCACCTTGATAATAAATCTCAGCAACACTGGGCAGTTCACAGGGTGAATAATGGATAAAGATCCACTTCCAAAAAATTGAGAAGACAGTGCAGTACTTATACAGGAGTGTGCCTGGAGAAGAGTTTTTATTTTCTTTTAGTAGCTCATTTTCATCAAAGGCAGTTGCATCATTGACAGTAAACATTTTTATAGGTACTTTTTCTTTTTGCCTCTGCTGACAAAATGAAAACCAATGTATCTAGTAATTACGAACAATGCAGTTGCAAATGCATGACAAGTCATATCTTTTGAAGAAAATAAAAGTCAACAAATAAATCCACTTGAATATCAATCAAAATTCATCTTTATCTATTAAACATATATTCCTTACTACTTATCCAAGCTGTAGTCAAAATTGATGGAGATTTTCTCTTTGCTAATGAGACAAATACTGCAGTACTGCAGTCTAAAGCCCTTCATACCCACAGAGCCCCATCATCCCTTGAGCCCCATCATCCCTTGAGCCCATGGACTTATTGGTGTTTGGCTACTCAACATCCATATGGATTTGAAATCTGAACCTTCCCACAAAGGAAGAACAAAGAGGAGGCTGGCTCCACAGAGAGCATCCATACTGTAACTAAATCTGGTGGAAATAACTTAAAACAGTCCCTAGGCAGATGCAACTGTGTGCTCACAACAGTGACAAGGTTTTTTTTAAAAAAATGTAAGCATTGATACTTACCTATTATTTGTTAAAACATGCATTCAGACAGCCACCTTGTGCTTGCAAACTCCCTCCGACTTCTCCCAGTTGGATGCAAATTTCCCAGTAGCATCACACATTATCTCAATAGCAGCCATGGTCTCACAAAGCTCAAGAAGCCTTCTCACTTCTGGTACAATTTTCTCTCCAATAACAACAGAAACATCAACGGTTAAAGGTTTGAAGCTCCTGTACAGATGATGTTAGACTTTAGGGCAATTTTCCCCACCTATTCTCCAGGAAACTTCTGGAGGAATGGACAGGTAGGATGATCAACACAGGACAAGTTATTAATTATTAAACAATTCACGGACATGTTGTTCAATACAGGAACAACCAATTTCCACCATCCCTCTCCTGCCTAACCTCCGTGCCACACCTGTAAGCAACTTATTTAGTATTTTTAAAGGAGGACCCCAGAAGCAGGGGCAGGTGATCACAATGCTTGTATGTCAAAGCTTCATGAGATCCTGCTAACTTCACCCTCACAGACCCATGCCCTCCCAAACCTCTGGACTGCACTGGGAGAAGGTGCTTTCCAGAAGAGCACATGGGCACTGCCTGCCAAAATGCAGCAGGGTGGTAGAGGAGAAGAGATTTAAGTTATTTAACCTGAGGGGTTTCAAGCTGGATAAAGCCCTGAGCAACCCACCCTGGTTGCTCATGTGTGCATGTTCTATCACACAGTGTCTTCTGCCTTCAGCAATGACTATTGGATTTTTTATGTGTTTGTATTTCTGTGTATTCTCCAACAGTAGAAACAAAAAGGGTATAGCAAATTTCACACTGAATCCACTTCAAAAGCTGGAGAGCAGTGCTAGAATAAATTGTAATGCAGACTGAATTGATCTGAGACCCGCTGCTGAGTAACCAGCACTTCTGACCTCCAACCCATGGCTTTATGCCCTTTCAGATGACAGCAGCTTAGACAAGAAACAAAACCCCATCTCACAAAGGATCTAAGAGCTTCATTACAGAAACGGTCACTTAACTGAGACCTGTGACAAATACTGTGCAATTGAAGAAAGGCAAAGCGCTCACAGCACTAGCCAACACACCTAAAATGCTGTCCTTTACTTCAGGGTTAACTTTATTTACAAACATTAGTTATAGAACACACAAGCATCTGTTAATAGCAGGCAAGGCTTTGCATAGGGTAGAAACTGTTGCATTCCAGGCTCACAAACCATTCCAGGTTCACCTTGGTCTTTCCATTCTATCGGCTGTGGTATTTTAGTGTCTTGTTTTGACATTTCTGGGGCTGGCTTAAGCTGATAAACTCACCAGGCTGTGCTAGGAGTGGATATATTGCTCACAGGAATCGACAGCCCCTTTGGTGCCTGCCCAGCAGCAAGGGGCTCTCCTGTGGCAGGGGAGAGGGAAACACGGTCAACAGGGAGGTTGAAGCCCTTTCTGTGCAACCTAGTAAACCCCAGCCTGCAAATTTTTATTTCATATAACCCCTGTGGTGTTACAAAACCCAAAACACACTGCGAGCAAATATATACGCACAGCAAACACAAGATCATGTCTGGGATCAGATTCAGACAGAAATGTGGGGCTTTTATAGGATCAATGATTGTGTTTTAAAAAACCCAATACACTGATGAAAAAAGATGGCATTATCACTGAAGTATTCATATTCAATTTAAAATGGATTAGAGAGCACTCTGAGTGTAAGTGCTGCACTTTAAGTAGCAATGATATTTCAACTATGTATACAGTGCATTACAGTTCATCTCTTTGTACTTCTTATGGAGGCTTCAGCGCAGCTTCTTGTATGTACACTGTTATTAAAGCTTCTTGTTGTAATAAATTAAAGGGTGTGAATGCTCTTTTATATTAATCCTTCGCATGCTGTCCCTCTCTTTGCCTCTTCAGCAACCTTCAAGAGTGCAGATGTAACCAGAGAAGTGCTCCAGCAAAGAAACCAAAATGTGGCTAGAGCAAGTATCTACAGAAAAATAAACAGTAAAAAACTTGGGGAAACCAAGTTATGTGGCAACTCGGAGAAGCAAAACTCATCCTGGATATCTTTCTGCTAGAGAACCCTGGAAGCCTGCATGGCATCACTGCCAGCAGCACAAGGCACAGGATCTCCACAGCCCCCATCCTGCATGACCTGTCTGACAAGCTCAGATGCATCGCAAGTATGATAGAATCATAGGTTGGAAGGGACCTTAAAGATCATCTAGTCCAACCTTCAAGCTAACTGACAAAAACCACCAAGCCATATTCATAAGGACTACGTCAACCTGTCTTTTGGACACCTCCAGGGATGGTGCCTCAACCACTTCCCTGGGCAGCCCACTCCAATGTCCAATAACCCTCTCTGTGAAGAAATGTTTCCTAATATCCAA
>BJBW01004250.1:0-12693 GCA_004320125.1 Scolopax mira
TGTCGTTCTGGTTGGTCAATTTGGTCAAAACCACGACACCACCGTATTCAGTAATGTCAGTGAGGGGAGAGGTAGGAACAGGCAGACAGACACACTGGGGAGACCTCAAAAAAAAGCAATGAAAGCAATCTATTAACCTTTCTCTTCTTTATCTATCAGTGTTTCAAATCTCTTTGTCCTTTGAGTGACTATTTAGGTTTTTTTTTAAAAATGTCATATGTACTTGGTTTAGTTCCAAAATTCATAATTTATGTTAAAACCAACAACAAAAATGACCAAAAACCTAAGGAGGGACAGGCAGAGGAACAGAAACATTTTTAACATTTGATTTTCCATCCAGTAAACAACACTGGTTGCAAAGTCAGATAGTGTGACAGCTCAGCAGAAAAAAATGTAATTGGTCAGCACCGTTTTTTCCTACAGGACTAATATCTATAATGATAATCAAATGTATACAGAAGTTCACTGGGTCCAATCCTAATTTTGGTGAAAAAAGCAAGGATTGGAAGACGCAAAACAGATGAAGGAATCAAATATCGATGGGCAGGCAGCAGCAAATTCAATTTTTTTTTGTTGTTGTTGTTTTTTTTTTCTTCTTTGAGCCTTGCTCTTGAAAAGGCTTATGCATATTAGTAGCCTACTTAAGCTCATCACTTTCTAGATTTTTGGATTACCCCGTTATCATCATCCTGTCTGACCTGCAGAACACAAGCCAGAGAATTCCAGCCAATAATTTCTGCAGTTCAATAAGCAGCTTATTGACTTGATCCTCCAAACTGCTGAGCTTTCTGGCCTCAGACGAGCCAAGCACTTGAAAATGATCCACTTTAAAAGGGAGTCTTGATGACTACCCACAGCTTAAAATTGCCCACAAACATGTCTTACTTGAATGGAGTCCAAACTAGTTTCCTAATAAAGGACTTAATCCTTCATGGCAGTGATTTAGGCCTGCAGTGCTGTACCCATAAACAAGGCAGTTGAGAGTGAACACATATTAACTAAGCTTACACAGAGAGTATCACTCACAGGGCTGTTCAGAACATAACTCAAAATTTGTCATTCCTCAAGTGTTATTTTGTTGGAACCAAACAAGGTTTTGATCATGCCTCGGTGATCATGCCTAGCCATCACAGGTTCACGAAGGGCAAGTCCTGCTTGACAAACCTGATCTCCTTCTATGACAAAGTGACTCAATTTGTGGATGAAGGAAAGGCTGTGGATGTTATTTACCTAGACTTTAGCAAGGTCTCCCACAGTATTCCCCTGAAACTGGTTGCCCAAGGCTTAGATGGGAATACTCTCCACTGGGTTAAAAACTGGCTGGAGGTCCGGGCCCAGAGAGTGGTGGTTAATGGAGTTAAATCCAGTTGGCCGCTGGTCATGAGTGGTGTTCCCCAGGGCTCGATACTGGGGCCCATTCTCTTCAACATCTTTATCAATGATCAGGACAAGGGGATCGAATGCACCCTCAGCAAATTTGCAGATAACACCAAGTTGGTGGGAGTGTTGATCTGCTGGAGGGTAGAAAGGCTTTGCAGAGGGATCTGGACAGGCTGGATCGATGGGCTGAGACTCAATGATGACCCCATGAGACCAAGACAATGGAATGAGGTTCAATAAGGCCAAGTGCCAGGTCTTGCACTTGGGCCACAATAACCCCAGGCAGCACTACAGGCTTGGGGAAGAATGGCTGGAGAGCTGCCTGTCAGAAAAAGACCTGGGGGTGTTGGTTGACTGTCGGCTGAACAGAAGCCAGCAGTGTGCCCAGGTGGCCAAGAAGGCCAACAGCATCCTGGCCTAGATCAACTACAGTGTGGTGAGTAGGACCCAAGAGGTCATCTGTACTCAGCATTGGTGAGACCCCACCTCGAATACTGTGTCCAGTTTTGAGCCCCCTACCACAAGAAAGACATTGAGGTGCTGGAGCAGGTCCAGAGAAGGGCAATGAAGCTGGTGAGGGGTCTGGAGCACAAGCCTTATGAGGAGAGGTTGAGGGAGCTGGGGTTGTTCAGCCTGGGGAAGAGGAGACTGAGGGGAGACCTTCTCACTCTCTACAACTACCTGAAAGGAGGCTCACAGGTCAGAGATGATAGGACAAGGGGGAATGGCTTCAAGTGGTGCCGGTGAGGTTCAGGTTAGATATTAGGAAATATGTCTTTACTGAAAATGTTGTCAGCCAATGGAATGGGCTGCCCAGGGAGGTGGTTGAGGCACCATCCCTGGAGGTATTCAAGAGACAAATTGAAATGGGGCTTGGGGATATGGATTTGTAGTGGATTGGTGGTGTTTTGGGTGTGGTGTGGGGTTTATGTGGTTTTTTTGTTGTTGTTCATTGGTGAGTTGTGTTTTTTGTAGTTTGTTGTTTGTTTGGGTTTTTTTTCATTGGTTGGCTAGATGATCTTAAAAGATCCCTTCCAGCCTAGGTGATTCTGTAATAATGTGTCAATCAATGCCACTGGTGACAGAAAGATTCCGAAGAACTGGAGAAGATATTTTGGATGGTTCCAAGGACCTTGAAGCTCACCCAAACACCAACCTTCTTACTGTGGAAAGGATCGTTTTAACAAAATTCTGTATCATTAAAGCTTTAAATTTAATTCTAATGCAGAAATAAAATAAGGGTGAAATCTCTCAAGTCATTTTAGAAGAGAATCACTAGACTCTTGAGAAAACAGACTCCTTGTTTTCTTTCTTCTCTGCCCTTTTAAATGTGGTATTGTACTTGCTCACTGCTTTCTGAGAACTTTTACAAAAACAAGAAAGGAAAAAATACTTGTCGTTCTTTAATCCTTGAGTTCAACAGAAAATCTGGGATTCCAGTCTGAAATGTCAAACTGCTTATATCCACCTGCAGAACAAAGTTTAATTTTCAAATCTTTTATTTATTTATCTATTTGGCTGGGTTAAAAGTTATCCTAGTACCTGTCGTATTCCTGTTAAAGCCCTTTCGTAACTATTCATAAATCTTATTCTTAAATAGCATTCCTTTGAGGTAAATAAAAAAGAAAAAAAGGGACAAACAAAGCTTTTTATTTTTCACAGCTTTCATATCTGGAATGAGCATGGGGCTTTAAAAGGAACAAAAGTAAAGCAGCAATGACAATTACCTGCAATATCTAAAGCACTGTGCTTATGTATGCTTTCAGTTCCCATCCTAAAACACCACACTCGTGTTCAGTGCAAAAATCTGTGAATTAGTTGTCAGATTTGACTGTCAAAAGTGCCATGGTGTACATATGTAATGGCCTGAATTCATCTTCTTCGCATGTGATGTCCAAAAGCCAGTAGCCTCTTACAGAAAATCCCCATATAACTTATACAGGGTTCCTGTGTAACTGAGTGTCTCCAATTTGTTTGTCTAATAAAATGGGACATATCACCTCTTGAAGATCTGATCTCTCTTTGGACTCCAGAGGAAAGCCAAAGTCATAAAGTCAAGACATAAATGCTCCAGAGAACTGAAGCTAGTGAGTTTATTCCTGCTTCCTTTGAAAAATCTGACAACTGTCTTCAGTTTCAGTTGAAGAAAAACAACAGCCAAACCAAAACCCAACAAAAACCCTGCAATAAACTGTTTTCCTTTTTCTCCACTATTTTTAAAGATGGATGCTCAATTACTGTGAAAATTTGATGGACTTTACATTTCTAAGCTTGAAATATGATAAAATCATATATCATCCTGTGATAAAATTTGAAGAAATAAAAAGTTCGGCAATAATAATCTCTTTGTTTAGAGATGTTTGTTATGTTTAGCCTCATAACAAGTCAGGGACAGGCTTCCTTCCACAGTGGTCTGAGGGTGAGTTAATGACGCCACAACATAACAACTTATGGCTCATCTGTGAGTATCAATAACTGTGTAGTCTGTGTGTTCATAGCTCTGTGCAATCAGGATGAAAGCCCTGCTTACCAGATGCAAACCTGTCAGTTCCATTTTACTAAACTGCTTTCTCATGTGATTGATACTTCAAGGCATTCCTTAAAAATCCAACCTCTTCAATAAAATCACAGGGTGAGTCAGATAGGAACCATTTTTCAATGTATTTGTTAACTTCTATGGTAACTATCAGTTGTTCCTGAGAGGATAGTCTCCTTATCAGAAACCTGGCATCTCCTAATATCCTGCTTAACTTGAATGCCAAAAACAGAGAGGGAAAATTAAAGAATCTAACCTTTGACACTCCAGACCAGTGGTAGTTCAATATCATGAATTTTATAGCATATTTATTTTCCTTGTCACTATAACGGTCAGTGGGCTTGTACAGCTGTGCAAGCAAACAAACAAACAAAAAAGTCCAGAAGAGAAGGTCCCTCAGTTCTCCTCAGTTTTCTGTGTTGGTTCAGTTCTCCTCAGTCAGAGCAGTTTCTGAGGTTCTGTATTTACTGGTGTGCAGATGAGCCAAGGAAGGAAAAGATGGAGATGGCAAGAAGCTGGAGGGACCTAGCCAGTAATGTTGTTTCAGGTGTGTTTTGTGCATTAGCTAAGTATAAAGTAACATTCTCCACATGTCTGCATTGCAGAGGGAAGACACATACAAGATGATTTTAAAAGAAAAACTGACAGCAAAACTAAGGAACACCTGCTCCCCAAGTACCAAAATGAATGGTAAGGCAACTGCTGAGCTCTGTTCTTTTATAGCTATGCTGCTAACACTGCTAGCTAGATAGGTTAAAATTAGTTGAAATACTTCTGACTTAAGCAGCAATTCCAAGAACAACTGGTTATTTTCAATTTATTGCAACAGCTGCACTGTAGCTGGATCTAGCTGTTTCTCAGTAACTTCACCCTCCCTCCTTACTTAAACTGGTCACCACTCTTTTTTCTGAAACTTCTTCCTTCCCCCTTAGGCTCTGGAGCCTAAGACAGACCAAGCACAAGTCCTTCAATGTCCACAACATGGGTCTTGCCTCAGACTTCATTTGGGATGGAGTCCTTATCCCTTTCCTATGTCTCAACCTCCATGTTCTGCTAAGGATCATGCTTGAAAAAGCAGGGATGCATCTCAGGGTGTTCCAAAGAGTGGGGATAATGGGTACAAAGTGAGACTCTTCTCTGTTCACATCATTTGGCATCCCAAGATAGGAGCAAAAATGTCAAGGTTCCCTTGAGGCTAGATACATAGCTGCAGGGTATGCTATGAGACACCACTATGACTCGTCTTCCTCTGATATATTAGGAATGACAGCAACTGACCCACCACATTTCCAACCAGGCATTATCTGGATGAGTTCATTCTGCTGCACCTTTCTTATTATAGCAGTAGTAACAACAGTGCGGCTCTGATGGATTCCCGATTTCTTAATGAGACTGTGTCAGAGTCTCTGCAGAATCTGTCAGACTTCTGTATAGTTCATATTTGTGGATTACATTTCAAGTTTTTATGTGCTTTCATAAAGAAGTAGATGTATTTCTTTTTATCAAGTCTCACAGCCTTTTACTGAAAAAATAAACCCTCAGTGTAATGAATGTAGGAAGTGAGTTAAAAGACTGTCCCTCATCACTGGAAAGGCAATGAGAAGAAAGAAGTAGCATTCCTCCTTTGCCAAGTGCTTGTCCTGTGAAAATGTCTGACCAAACCTGTGATTTTTGTCATGTAATCAATCCTCTGACTCCAAAAATAATTCATGAATGTATAATACCTGTGGCTTTATGGAGCTTTGTTACCAAAGTCTGCTTTCATCTCGGGGTACTTTTCCAGAACTTCTTTAAACCCCACACAGTGCAAGTTGCCATCATAAGAGGTGGTTTCCTGCCACAGTTGCTTGCTCTGTTCTTGTGTTGGCTGTGTATGGTACATGCCACACCAGCCAATGCCACTGCCATAGCACAGGTGGAAAAGACATTTCTTGGACAGCAGCTCTGACAGCAACTGCTTTTGGTCTCAAGGTGAATTTCATCCAAAACTACATGTTGGGACCTTACCACATGTTTAAGCCCTTTGCTCCAAAAATAGTAACCAAACCAGGCAGCACAGAGACCTGATTCAAATGAAGCTTTGTTAGTGACAGTGCCTTAAAGACATCCACTATAACCGTGGATGTCAGTGAATCAGTCACAGAAAAAATACTTTTGCATGGTCCATGAGACCTGATAAAAATGATCGACTGCTCCCTTCCAGAAGGGTGAGTGAGCTCATCTTCAGCTTGCTTAAAAAAAAATAATGGATCTCATGCCACTAACTTGCATGGGTAATAAATCCTGGGTTCAACGGGCTTCTCATTCTGGTGGTGAGCAACCATCTACCTTATAATGAATGGCATTAATTCAGTTTTGGAGGAAGGGCATCTGCATGTTATAACTCTGTTATAACTCACAGAGTTATAAACAAACAATGGACCTGATATGTGCTGTTCAGAGAGTTCACGTGGGCAAATAAAGCAGATTTTATTCATGGAGAAAATCCCAGTGGGATCTGGGAATTTGTGCTAATGCCAGTTAATCTCAGGGTTTAGAAGCTGGAAAAAAACAAGGGGAAATAGTTTAAGAATCTGTCCCAGCTGGTGGTAGCGTCTGTGCTTTGGGAGGATACTCATTCACTCCCTGCCCACACACACACCAACAGCAATTCCTGTGAAGCCAGGGGGAATCTGTTCATTTGACTTTTTATTGGTCAGACCTGCTTTTGGGCACAGTATATATACCTGTGATACTTTGTCCTTTTCTATCCTCATGGAAGCTGTCTCTCCTTCCCACTTCTATCACATTAAAGGTATTTTTGCAGAGAAGTGGTTTGCCCAAGTCACCTTCTTGTGTGGCAGCAGGAAAAGGGCTAAAGCATCTTTGGCTCCCTGATGTCTTTCCTCCTCTGCCTTAGCTAATATTGTGAATATGAGGGTTCATGTATATGTGTATCCATGTGGTAAAAAATACTGATCTCTCATGGGACTCCCAACATCTAGGTCTCTTGCAAATGCAAAATCAGGGTGGGAAACTGCATCCACGGAGCTGAGTGTGGAAAAGGATAGGTAGCTGAGGTTTCTCAAAAAAAAAAAAAGGCAAGCTATTTGAGTGTCACTGTAAAGTAGGCATTGGCATACAGACATATACACCCTATATAAATGGTGAGGTTTTATTTTTTTATTTTCCTTTAAAAAAAAACAAAACAAGATCTTGCACTATGTCTTAACATACAAGGAAATGAACACAAAGACAGTCATTTAAAACTGAAATTATTTTTTTTACTACCTCTCCATCACTTCTGTTCCAAGTAGCTGTTGAACATTACTCTTTCAACTCTTCAAGTATTTAACTACAAAATACTCTTCATAAATAACGTAGGCAGATTAACTAAATGGTACATAATTACCATAAATTTAGAGTCCCATTGCAGAATATATTTTATCCATGATTACAGTGCTTACAGACTTTCCAAACACTCTCTTGTATATTTGACAGTAAGCCTTGGGAAAATTTCAGCTGTCTATAACTGCTTTTCAGAATCTATAATAACTTAGATTAACATGTTATTAAAGATTTTGATTTAGGAAACACCTAATACATTTTTCTATTTTTTTTCTTCCACTTATAGTTCAGAAAAAATATGCACATGATTGGACTTGTAATGTGGAAGTTTTCAAAGTTGATTGCAGGTTCAGAACTGTGTAACAAGGTACTTTAACTCTGGCAGTGACTCAAACAAGACAATTAACAGGAGCAATGAAGCAAATCAAAGAGAGAGTTATGGGTCTTTTTAATTGGTGCTTCAGAAAGCCAAAGTTCCCTCTATACAGAAAAGACAGAAGCCAGGGAGTAATTGTCTAGCCATTTCTGTAAAAAGGGCTTGAAATCTCAGTTAAGTAAGATCTTGATTTTAGCACAGGAAGGTCATAATTCTCTGGAACTGTAAAGATGTTCCTCCCCTGCAGTGGTCCATTAGTGGTTTGAAAGATTTTACACTGGTCATTACAACATATTGAATGAATGCTGAAATAAAAGCTAAAATGTAGACTCACTACAGTTCCTGTTGTGTAATAATGGAAAATTTCCACTGATTACAATAACAGATGGGTCTGTCTCTATTGGTAATGAAGTAGCCATCTTATATCTGAGCACTTAGAGTCATCACCGTGCCGATGCTCACGATACAAATGTGATGTGGATAAGGATAATATACCCACTTCTGATAGTCTGAATAGAGGTTGAGTTACTGGTCCCAGAGCAGCAAATGCTTTGCAGACTAAGAAACTGAGATTAAGTTTCCAGAGTCCTGGGCAGGCGACAAAAGGACTATTTTTTGACCAGGATCCAGTGTTGTATTCTGTCTTCAAAAGTGTACCCATGTAAAAGTTTCAGCATTGTAAGCATAATTCAATTTTTTTCTCATTCCCAGGGCAGCTCACTTCAGCACTCATGTGTGTCTTCTCTATTCTCCATAAGCAGCTTTGAAAAGCAAAGGCAGCAGCAGAGAGATCACCTTTAAAATCACCAAGGTCTTGAATGCCCATTGCTATGTGGTGCCTTTAGTGTCCAAGTTAGGATGGTACCGTGCAGAACTGTCTTTTTCCCATCCCAGTTTTGTTGCTTATTAGCAACTACCTATTCTGCTTACACCTCAAGCTGGCCAATCTTCTTCAGAAAGAAATCCTGGCTTGAGTAAGTTGTGGGCCTGCAGGGAGTGACCTATAGAACATTTCCATTTCCTCTTGAATTCAGTGGTAATTTGGGGTTCAAATTCCCCTTCTCAGCTGTCCATTGACTTCAGTGTTGTGCTTCACTGCTTTGGGTTTATGAACACTCTCATGAACTCATGAGGTCTGACCTTGGCACTGAAGGTTACAGGAGTAAAGCAGCTCAGTGTCTCACGATATTAGTCAGCATGTAATTGAGTCAATGGAGGCATGATCAATCCTTACGAGAATAAACCCCATCTCCTATTTGCCATTAACCTTGAAATTCTTATAGCTATAACAATGTTAATGGAGTGTATTCTTCTGAGTATAGTAGATGGACAAAAGGAAAGAAACTGGGCCATTTCTCCCAAACAAATCATTTCTAGGCAACACACCTCTTAGGAAACATCAGGTTCTCAAAGACATTCACTTGCTCTTGCTGTTCCCAGGGCAACTTCTCTGATGTATTGCAGGGTAAGGACTTCAGAGGTGCACTGGGAAAAAAGCAAGTCTGAAATGGATTTTAACCCTTGCTCACTGCAACAGATAATGATAAATTTTGGGCTATCTCATTCATAGATACTTGCCCTTGTTACCAAATGTGGAGAGTTGGGATGTGAAACCCATACCTTGAAATGCTATGCAGATAACTTTTAGACAGGCAAGTCTTATTTTACACAAAGAAGAATTTTATTGGTATATGGTAATTTGAAAACCCATTTGCTGTTCCCCATGATGTACTGGTAAAATAAGGTTGTTGTTTAAGGTGGTGTTGAGGTAATATTCCTTGAATGAGCAACATTTCATATTTAATTTGGGAAAGTCACCTCTACTCTATGTACTTTAATTTTTGATCTGTAAGATAAAGACACTATACTGTTTTCATGTAACCCTGTTTACATCACAAATAGATCAGAAAGAAATACAGATTTTTTATTCAGTGGCTGACTTGAAAAAAAAACCAAAAACCCCCTAGGTTAAATAAAAATGGACGTAATCTTCTTTGTCTTTTTTATTTTTCATAAAAGTAATCCATAGTTATTGTGTTCAGTCCCAAGCAAATTTATTAATTTGGTTTGGGATTTTACTAATTCTTTTTTCTTTTTTTTTTTTTTTTAAATACATTTAATACATTTTAATACATTCCATGTTAGGAAGTTATCATTTACACCCCTAAAATTTTCTTTTAAAACTCTTAAAATGTGATAGTTTTAGCATTCAGAATGCTATTTTTCATTTTAACACTAGTGAAGTGATAGTTTTAATTTTAAAAAATAAATTATCCACAAACCTTTTGACCTTTTTTTAACAGCACAGAGGAGAGCTGCTGGTACTATCTGACAAATTTGAAACAATTTCACAAATAATTGTGGTCATTCCAGTTTTCATCTTCCATTTTTGCCTGTTTTGTTGTTGAGCCAGCTCAGTACAGTCGCTTGTACACTGAGTACTCAGCCTCAATGGAATCACTTTTAATTTGGCAAATTACTTATATTTTCTAAGGAAGGAAGGAATAACTACAGTGACATAAAGTAGTCAGACTTGCTTCAAACACTGACAGTTCCACATACAGCAGTGAATTTTGTATTTCTGTTAATTAATCCTCATGTTTATTAGCTGAAAAAAAAAAAATGATAGAGTTAGGATGGAGAAGACAGTTTATCACTCAACCCGGTCTGGTTTGTCTTTTATCATCTTTGCTTCATGTTCTGCAGAATGCCAGAATTTACATGGAATATATCCCTCCTCAGTTTCTTCCACCCTCATCTGTTGTTACATTGTCATTGTAACAAGCAGGAGATCTTTTATGATTTGACCATTTCACCTCCTTTGTTTCAGTTTCTGGATCTGGTTCTGCCAGAGGAAAAACCCATGAGACATAACAAGTTTCTCTTCTTGACATTCAGACTGCTGCATAATTCTGCACTGGCTTATATCTCCTCTCTCACCACTTCTTTACTGCTAAACCCTCATATGGTTTTGGGCCTTGCCAGTGATTTCTGATCTGATCATCAGCTCCTGTCACCTGTCCACTTCATTCTTCCACACTCATACCATGCACATCAGATTTTTGAGCCTTGGCCCCCAGGCTTGCAATTGCATTAAACAATAGCTACCAACAGTGAAAATGGAAAATTGATCTTTGACTACCTGACTACCATGACTGAAAACATACTTCCAAATTTGGGAAATAAATGATAAATACTGTTTCATTGTCCTGTAGAAATGAAGCAAGTAAAATCTCTGAATTCTGGCTTATCTGCACTTTCTTATAGAGGTTTTCAAATTTCAAATTTCAGATTTTCGCGCCCTTACAAATGGCACCTACTTCTTGTAGATCTCTAATCTTAGCTGTACTAGAGGGACCATATACTAAAGGGGAGTGCAGACTCCAACAAATTGCAAAGCAATGCTTCATTGTATTCCAGATCTGGGTTTCTCTTGAAACAGAGTGAAACCCCTGCTGTCGTCATCAAAATTTAAAAATAATTTGTGTATGCAAATGGTGGTGGACATCTCTGTACACACATTAGCGTCTTGCTTGCAATCTTGGATAAAATAGAACATATCTGAAAATTGCAGTTTCTATTGTGGGATCTAATAGCATGAGCAAAAGATAAAGAAGAAACATTTCCAGTGACACTATTTCTTAAACCTAGAATGACTTTGAAGGCTTGATGTTCTTGTGTTTGGGTGTTTAGCTGAATGCTGGAAGACGTTGGTCAAAGCCAGGTTCAATACATATATACATGTCTTCTATGATACTCCATATCATAAAATTTTTGTGCTACCTTCATTAAGGGAGATGATGTTTTCATGGCATGCAGAGGCAGAAAACTACTTTCTTAAGCTTAGTGGTTCAGAGCTCACATAATGTTGTATTACAGTTTTACAGATAAAAAGAGTTTTTCTTGTTCTGTAAAGTCACTTAATTATTTTTGTTTTCACGGATGCTAAAAACAAGGATATCACTTCTCTCTAGAGAATCTACCTGTGCTTCATCCCCCCTTTGAGAATCCCTAAGTAACTATTTCTCATTGCCACATATATTTGAAATACCAAGACATTGTTACCCTTTGTGGAACCTGGGGAAGCCAGGCACAGAAATTGTGATCTCCTTGAGATTGTACAGGTATTCTGGGAGAACAAAGATTCAAGATTTCTGCCACTTGGGAGAAAACACTAACTACTGATCCCTATTTCTAACATTTTCATGTACATCTGCCAGAAAAAATGGCAAAAATTGGTATTCCTTGTTGGAAAGAGAAGCCATGGAACAAAGGAACAGAGTTTGAGTTTATCTTTGTATGCAATTGAATTGTCTCCTTTGTGTTAGAGAGAAGCCAGCTACGTTTGAAAGTTGCACTGCTGATGCCAATATATAGGCAGTCATCATACACAACTATCATAGTATATGAATAGCTTGAGTTAAACCTTCTGGCAAGAGGCCTGATGGATACTTATTTCTGTCTCCACAAAAGAAATAATTTGAAATGTGAGTTATAAACAGGCTGCATGTTCTGCACCTCCTGCTGCTTAATTAATGTTTTGCACTGGCAACAAGGACTTGGTAACTCCCCACCCCTAACAAATCAAGTACAACTACAAACTCTTGTAAAAGATGGAGTTTTGCTCATGATTGCAGTACTTTTTACAGCTTGTCAGGAACTGGAATTTCTGCTTTGCAAGATCTGCTGCTTCCATGTTTGTTTTCTGCTCATGCTAAATTAAAAATACCCTTTGTCGTGGTTTTGACCAAATTGACCAGCCAGAACAACAGATGGCCCCTCCCTCCTCCCCTAAGAAAAAGAGAGGAGAGGAAAGGGGGGGAAAAAAAATAACTTCTGAGTTTAGAAAAAACTAAACTACTTTAATAAAAATTATTAAGGAAAATAAGTAGGAAAAGGAAAAGAAAGAAAAAAAAATGTATACAGTATATACAAAACCGTCTCAAGCTCCCAGGTGATCATCACCGGCAGGCACAGGGGAAAGTCCCAGGCTGGACTCGGTGATGGACAGGAGCTGGATTCCGGATCTGGAGTCAGGAACGCTCAGATCAGGATCAAAGGCAGATGAACAGAC
>BJBW01004250.1:12923-55640 GCA_004320125.1 Scolopax mira
GAAAATTAGTTCTGTTTTACCTCAAACCAGGACACCCTTCTTCCCCCCACCTTTTCACAGAAACAGGAAAATCTGTTGTCTCTGTCCTGTTTCTCTGGAACATTGAAGCTTGCTTTGACATTAAGCAACATCTGCCTGTACAGCTTCAGTGCTTGTTAGGATTTTCATCCAGATGCCCCATGTCTTCCAGCACCTGGGCTGGACTAGTCTACATTTCCCAGGATTTCTGTGGCATTTGATGCTGAGAAGGGAGATCTTTTAGAAAAGTGGTTCAATAAATTTGTGGTAAACACAAAAGAGACTAATAGTAGAAGCATGTACTTTCCAAAGGGCAATACACTGAACCAAGTAGTTGCTAATTTAAACAAAGCTGAAGTGAAAGAAAAAGAGGAAAATAAAATGTATTTTTTTTTTTTTGTCCCAGCCAACCATGTCAACTCAGAGATTTTGTATCCTCTGCAAAGGAATTTTTTCTTTTGGAAAATGTAAAATTTAAGCCCCTTCTCCACTAAGCACTTTCACTGTTTTTCAGGGGAAGAACTACAGTGACATGCACCTTCATTGAGACACCTTAATTTTAACTCCTGACCCACAGTATCAGTAGCTCAGCTCTCCCCAGGATTCAGCGAGTCCTTCAAGCAGAAGCGAGAGTTGCAGAGGCACCTCATTCCATTTCCTATAATATTCTTCCTTCCTTAAAGCTTGTCCAGCTAAACCCCACTGCTATCTTTGGTGGAAATAAAACTTACAATTTTTAACAATATTGGCAGTAATGCAGGCTGGAACTAGGGCCTTCTTTTCTTCCAAAGCTTTGAGTATCATGGAATGCCAGTCAAACTGATTGTACAACAGAATAGTCATTCATTCAGTCTGCTACAGCACTGGCAGCAAGTGGCTCCTAGTTCTTCATTTGATACAGGCACACCAAGGAAAATTAAAAGAACAGCAGCATCTTATTGTAATGAGAATCATAGAATCATTTTGGTTGGAAAAGACCCTTGGGATCATCGAGTCCAACCATCTACCCTACTCTATAAAGTTCTCCCCTACACCATATCCCACAACACCACATCTAAATGACTCTTAAACACGTCCAGGGATGGTGACTCAACAACCTCCCTGGGCGGCCTATTCCAATGCCCAATCACTCTTTCTGTAAAAATTCTTTCCTAATGTTCAGTCTAAACCTACCCTGTTGGAGCTTGAAGCCATTCTCTCTCGCTTAGTGCTGTGGCTATTAAACTGGCATGAAAAAAAAGGAAAGATATATTTTCCTTTCTTTGTCTTTACCCTTGCACATTTTGTTTCAAAGCATCAAGCAGCATAATCTTACTATTAAGGATCACTTTTGCTTCTCATATGGCTTTTGTTTCTCATATGGTCCATTGCTATTATTGCTAAATCCTTTTGAAACTGTTTTACCCAGGCTATGCTTTAGAAAGAAAGAAAACTGTCCTACAAACACAACAAACCCCTTTGTGTTACTCACAGACACAAGCCATCTGCGGCCAGACTGCCTTGGGCTAGGATTTCAGATCAGGCGGAGACAAGCTGGCTGATTCTCTCTATAAATGCAGAACTACTAAGTCAGGCGTCCTCGTCAAATTATGATCTGTATATTTGTATTAGGACTGAGTAATGATTACCTTCCCATTGTGGTCTTTAATTGCTTGAGAAACTTGCCAAGGACTGTCCTAGAATCTACCCGTGTTAGGAAATCTCAGCTTTTCTACCTGTGACAGCTACTGGAATGTCTCTGTGAGCTGATTTTCCCAACATCTCAAATATCTATATTTTTCTTGAAAAGTCAAAGCAAGAAATCTGTGGGCTTGACATGAAACTTCTGTGTTGCTTGCTTCATTCTATCACATCAGTCCCTAGACTTATTAACTTGCGGTTGTGATTCAGGGACCCTAACTCTTATTCCCTACAACTGCATACATATTCTGTATGGAAACTCGATGTGTTACATCACAAAGGGAACAAATAAAGGAAGTCTCACACTTTTGGTTTCTGTCCACCTAAGGAATCTCAGCTTTTCTGAGGAAAAAGGTTGGAAATCAAGAGGACAGGTTAATAAAGCTGTCAGGCAGAGTGGGAGAAATAATGAAAGCTCAAGGTACTCCTTTCAAAAGGTGGCCTTCTACCAACATGTCTACCAACAACCACTTTCTGAATAACCCCCCACTCTCAGAATATAAACTATAATGCCTTCTACTTGCCGGTACTGCTCCACTTTTGTGGTATCTGTGCAAAAATCAGGACAAGTTGAAATCTCTTCCCAAAACTAACAAGGCTATGAATACTGAAATTAATAAGTGAGCCCCCATCTCATCCATTAGAGTTCCAGCAGGTAATGTTCTAGCAATTAAAAATTAACTATCCCTACTCCTTGCTTATGTCCTTACTGTCATCTTTGAGTTCTTGAAGGCCTAATGGGCACTTTTATATTTCTGAAGATAAAATGTAATGGTACTAGAGAGCTTCGCTCTGCCCAACATTACAACTGTATTGGCTGTAGCTCTCATTATGAGTGAATGATCAGCAATGGCTGAGATTATTTTCCCCACTGAACTGACACTGATGACATTTATGACTCTGATGGGTAGCACTAACTCTTCTTTTGGTGTTGTTAGGTAAACTAAAACTTCAGCATTCATGAGAGAGCAATAATTTTTGTCAGGAGAGATCATGTTCCACTGTCATTTCCTACAACGTCCAGTCAACACCAAGCAGGGTTAAGAGTTGGTTTGAAGGCAGAAGTGTGGATGAATGATAATCACTGGAAAATGTCTATGAACATTAGTTTTCCCATGTTCTGGTATGACTAACAATGGATAATTCTGGTTCTAACTAAACAGGCTATTTTAAATCTTGGTGATTGCCTTGTGATGTAGACCTTTGGAAGGGGAAAATCCTTCTCTGTCAGAAGTCAGTTTGGATTTGCACTTCTGAGGCATTCCTGTATCTCCTATAAATAGTGGAGCTGATTATGACACAATTTTTAAAGAATTCATCTTCATAATACACCTGTAAAGTAATGCTCCTTGTTTTAAAAGAGGATGGGAAAACAGGACCCAGATTTCTTGTAAAACTTGTAGATATTTTGCATTTTATCTTTTCCAGCAGTCCTCTCTGTCTTATCTTGAGGTTTCTGTATCACTAGCAGTTTACTACAATTTCCCCTCCTCCTTTGCTGCAGCTCAGAGGCTGATGTATGTACCAAAATGTACTAAAATACTGAACAGTCAACAAGAGCAGACATGCATTTCCTTACACAGATGTTATGACCGGAACTCCTGGCACGGACCTGTTAATCCCTGGCTTTATTTATATGGAGGAACAATCTGTAGAGATTGAAACAATGACTGGCCTTAGTAACTTGCCTGAAAGTATATGAAAGAACTGGAGCAAAATGAGACATTTCAGCAGGCTGTCTTAAATTCCACTAAATCCACAGGATAAGTGTGTATCTAGCTAGGAGATGGCAAAATTACATGTCTCTGAAGTGGTGGCAGGAGTAGTCCTGGCCCTTACATTTCCCCCATAAATTCATGCTGCTCACCTTTCTTTACCTTCAGGAGTATATCTGAATTTAAATATCATAACATTATCTGAATATCATTATTGTATCTGTCTTGCCAAACCTCTTCTCTCATCCATATTTACAGAAACACCCATTTCACACATAGGCAATACATATTTTAGCTTCACAATAAATCTATACTTCTATATTCTTTTCAGTAAGTAGACAAGCAGATTTTTCTTTCTGATCTGTTCAGTATTAAAGTGCCTGTTGAGTTGTTGTTAGCTTTTGGGGTTTTTTAAGCAAAATTTTGCTCTGTGTTGGTGAATGAGAGTGTGTTTGTGTCTGTAGGGGTTTAAGCAGTTTAGGATTTATATATTTCAAGAAGCAGGGAGGAAAAAAAAAAAAAGAGCAGTACTGGATTTAACTAGAACCACTGTTGATTTGCATCTTAAAAGGTATCTGACAATTGTAGTACTGATTTGAACAGAGTCAAATTCACTAAAGGGTTCCTCTTTTCTTTGCCCACTCAAAATGACAAAATCATCACAAAGAGAGGTGTTCAGAGACATCACAGCTGAAGCTGTTACCAAACACATAAAAATCTTTAGAAGGACAAGTATTCTTTCTCCTGTCACCTTTAACAGTCACAGTATATCAGCCTAGTGTCACAAGCCATATATAAGGTCAGTTCACAGGACTTTCCTCAAGACAAAAGGCTTGAAAAGACATCTGCCATGAAGGTCGCTGTTCCTTTTTTGATTGTGTTGTGCTGGTTTTCTGTGCAAATTCCCTGACTCAGATTCAATAGATTATATTCTGACCCAGGAACAAAGCAAAATATAGACATTTTTAAAAAAAACCCAACAAATAAAACCCCCCCAAACCAAAAAAAAAATCCATCTCCCCATTTTTTTATATAGTTTAAATGCTACATGTTCTTCTAGCTGCTAAATCCCTTTCTTCCACCTCAAAAAGGCTGCCTTGATAAGCTGAGGTGTTCATAACTTACACTGTAGCAGAAGGAAATCCTGTGTGCCCAAGCCAGTACAGTATGTGTGGGAAGTTGGAAACGGCTTGCAAGTGGTGTTCAAAGTACAACATTTCTATTTTGAAAATAGATATCCCATATCTGGCATAGTTTCACATGGAAGATGTTGAGTGAAATCCTGTATGTGCTGCAGCAGCCAGGCGTTAAGGACCTAATCTGTTTAGGTGCTTTAGAAAATCTCTAGGCATCTACCTGCAGCATTATATAGCTAAATAGCTCTAAAAACCTGGGCTTTGGAGACTACCAAAGCAACTAAGCAAGGTCCAGTGGTATTAGTTGTTCTTTGAGGAATTAGGACTGTAGGATTCGGCTTGCACATAACAAGCAATTGCCAATGATGTGCATCATTGCTTCACTTTTGGCCACCATGACCTTCTACCAATTTGCCTGTGAAATATATGTTGAAAATATTTTTTCACACAAAACATATATCTTCAGTAGCTATTAAGAGTAAATCTTCTCCTTTAACTGAAAAGTTTTAAGGATTAGCACTAGGAGAAGAAACCAAGGAACTGTGACATTATAGCCATGGTTCCATGAAAAGAGAGGGAAACACATTACATTTTATAGGCTTACAAGTGTTTGGACTTTCATTGATTAACAAGTGACTTGAAGCTGTACTCAGATGCCCATGGAGATAAGTGCATCATAAATGGGAATGAAAGGAGAGCTCCACATTGTATGAAGTCAGGTTTTACTTTGCTTTGTGCTTCTTATTGCAGGTGCATGCATATGTATGTATGTCTGATGGTACTGCTGAACATTGTTGAGGACAAGCAAATGTTAAAGGAATAGAAACAATTTCCTAAAGCTAGCCTGGGACAGAGGTAGTGAGGGAGTCACCTCCTGTTTTTACAGCCATTGCTTAAAAAGCAAGGAAGAACCTTTTAGAATGAAAGTGCATGTGAGAAACATTCCTAGGACTAGTAAGGCTAAGAAGTCTAAGTGGATGCCTTTTTTAGAATAATTCTATTTTTTGCCTGGAAGTTTAGATCGAAGCAAAAAGTAGACGTTAGCAGATCCATATTCATTTCAGTAAATTGGTTCATTTAAAAGTAAACTCTTTAAAAGGGACATTTTAAAAAGTCAAAACATTTCAGTGATCATTTAATAGCGTTTTCTTTTATTTTTTTCTGTTTAGATTATCATTTTTAACATTATGTTTTCATTTTGTTTCCTTTGATTTTAATATCAAAAAAAGAAAAAAAAAAGAGACTTATCTCTGGTCTAAGAAAGCACTTTGCCCAACTTTGTATGAAGGTATGTGTGTTTATATATAATCTTTTCATTCAAGGTAAATTTAAAAAACCCAATAGAAATAGTGTTTCTAGTTGACCAGCAAAAGATAAATCTTTCTTTTCTTCAATTTTATTCATCTTCTTGATCTGAAAGTCAGTACAGGTATTATTTTCACTGAGAAGATGGGAAGCTGTTTTCTAAAATCTGAGTCCATTGTTAGAAGTTAAGGCTAAGAGATATGTAAATTTATTTAGCTGTAAACCAAATGAAACGCTTTTCCTGCAACAATAATGGCTATGAAATTTATCCATCCCACTCTTACATCTGCTTTCCCTCTTTAAACTACTGACAATGACCTTTGGAATTGAATCTCTGCTTGATTTAGGAGGATTGAATTGAACCAAATAGCAAATTTCCTTTACTCCCAAGCATGTTAATCATAGCCAGTGTAATGTTCTGAGTAGCAACTTGTTCTTCTTGTCAGGATAAGTTCCCCTGTAATTCAGTACCACAGCAGTATTTCAGGTACATAGTGAGCTCATTCCAGATATTTATCCGTTACAGTCAATAGATATACTTAATACTGAAGTCAGATCCGGGATCTCAGTCCCTATATTAGCTGTCATTCTTGCTGGTGAAAGGATTGGATATTATTTTTATATCCTGATTACACCAGCTCTAGTCCTGTAAATAGGAACACATTTGACTGTATCCCCTCTGGTATAAAACACATACCGTCATTACCCTGCAGCAGGCACAATGAAGCCTAATTTTAAAGTAATGGCCAAAAGTAACAAACTGCCATCAAAACACATAACCACATGCTGCTTCCTAAGTAGCACAACCCTCTGAAGTGAACAAAAGATCAGCAAAACTGGTCATAACAGTTGAAATTTGAATGATAATTTAAGGCTTATATTTTTAATTTATTTATTCAGTTAAAAAAAAAAAGCTTTGTCATAATTCATTAGTACTGTAATCTAGATTGTGCTTGTTTTAACATGAGAAATACTGGGATGAGAAATCATAAATGGACATAATTTTTCTTTCTGTGCAGTTCAGAATGTTAATTTATATCCAAGGAAGCTGGCTTAGGAATAAATACTCCATCTTTCCATTTTTCTACAGGTCTATTAATAAAAAGAGACTAAATTCCTTGCTTAGTTGACTCAAAGCAAATGTATTTTTGTGGCAAAAGCAAATACCTATGACACTTGGGGGTGTTTGGGGGGCTTTCTGGAGACACATGAACATCCTAATAAGTCACATAATGACAGTTACATCCTTCAGCTGCCAGGTATATAGA
Organism: Scolopax mira; assembly: GCA_004320125.1. Taxonomy (NCBI): domain Eukaryota; kingdom Metazoa; phylum Chordata; class Aves; order Charadriiformes; family Scolopacidae; genus Scolopax; species Scolopax mira. Next base: position 20,046 of record BJBW01004250.1, read on the forward strand.
GTGACTACTCCAAAAAGGAGCACACAGATGTGCTAAAGTCAGCACATCTTTATCATCATTTATGATTATTTATGATAATAAAGTCAGAGGAAGAAGATATGTTACAGCATTCAAGCAGGAGAGTGAATAAGCCAGGTTACGTCTTTTGCTGGTTAGAGTCTGGTATGAAATGGAGGATGGGGGTGAAACTAACCTTATGGAATGGTACATCTCCTGTCAAGCCAAGTTTTTCCACAGTGTAGACACTTCAAACAGATTATTTGTCCAGGGTGGATAGCTTGGTGGCAGGGTCTAAAATCTTCTTGTCTTTTTTTTTTTCATATGTCTAAAGGGGTATACTCAGAAGAGAAAAAGTACTTATGACATCCCATCTTACACCACATAGGACCTAAACTGAGCCAGCCAGTGCTCTACATACTGTGTCAATTCAAGCTGGGAGAAGCCAGAACTTCCACTGGAAAAGGGTTTCCACCTTTCTCACACTCAGGCTTCTCACTCCTGCTCCACTACTGTCCTCATCCCTACACGTCTGCAAGTGTTTGGGTGACTGCTGTTAATCACTGAGGCAGGATCAGGTGAAAAATTACTTTAGAAAAACCTAATTTCCTGTCTCCAGCTTAGTTTTCTGCCAATTTCTTAAACTGAATTTATTCACAAGGAGTTAGAGTTTGTGTAATCCCAGTATTTCAGTGAAAGAAACAGCAAAAATGGGAGAAGCATCACATCTTAAGAAAGTTAAGATCCCTCTCAATATTCCTCTTTCAGGTCTGTAATTCAACCATCCTAGTTTGTTGTGTTGAATCTGAACTTCAATAGCCATACAAAACTACTTTTTTCTTCTGGAACAGCTGTAAAGGCTACAAAAGCCATCATCCATGCCTATGGATGGGCAGTTTGTGTAGACAGAACATAGCTTATATGCACACAAATACAGACATAAATGTTATACGATGAACAACACTCAATATCTTGTTGTCTTCAGCTCTCAATTTGACCCAAGCAACAATGATTTTCTTTTCACCAGATGCAGATTGCCACACTGCAATTGGCAGTTCATCCTTATTAGTTGGTGCCAGAGGATGAGACAAACATAATGTGAATGTCACAAATGCACTATGCCACATATATGTAGCCATCAGATTGCACAATGCTGGTGGGAAGGAGGAGCTACCAACTCCATGCTTCCCTAATTAAGTTAATTAAATTCACTGCCTGTTTGGAGCCTAAAATAGGTCAGACATAAGTTTTATTCTGTCTGAAGATTTATTCAAGAGGATATAAATGCGAGCAGGCAACCCTTCCTTCTGAGCACTTCATATATTGTCTGCATATGCAGGAGTTGGAGAAGCAAGGGAAAAAAAAATCTCACTACGTCACAGGAAACATTTGTGTTCTTTGACTTTGCTTTTACTTCATGTCTTTCTTTTTCTTTTTTTTCTTGAACATCTAAAGTGTTCTAAACCATCTGTTTTGCACATTTACATGCTAGAGGGGCATGGAACTCAATATAAAATCTTACTTTGGTTTTTAAGAGAAATGATCAGTGAGTGATACATTTAAGCATGTAAAAGCACCCTTAACATTACATATTTATGATTTTAACATATGCATGCCACTAATGCAATATAAGCTAAGTATTCCTTCAGGAATATAGAATATGTTGTGTATTCTGCTTCCATCACGTCTGCAATCAAAGGAAAGTAACATACATACTTTTGTGCCCACATTCCTACCCGATTAGCGAATGAACAGTGAGATTCTTTCCTTTCTGATTTATGCATTAATCATCTAATAGTCTGAAGCACAAGATTTGATTCATCAGGTCTCTGAGTGCAGACAAAGACCTGTCTGCAATACACAAGTCTATTTAAGCAAAATTCCCTATTCTCTCCAAGATCATAACTTCATTGCTGAAGTCTTTTCCCAGCAAGAAATCTCTTGTTCACAACCTGTATGAACAAACATTTCTAAGAAGACTGAATATACCTGTTTGATACTCTGAGAAGTGTCTGTGTGGCCTATCAGCACACGTTTTTTACTGTTAGGTTGGAAACTGTGTTGGAAGCATGATCCCATTGAATGGGGATAGAGAATAATCCTGACTATGGAAGAGAGTCGGATTCTTTGAAGGTATGAGATACCATGCTGGGAGGAAGCTAGTACTTCTTATAGTTTTCCTATACTATATGATTAATACTGGAATCCATTTATGTAATTTACACATGCAACAAAACCTGTTGCTTCTCTGATCATGGAATCTTCACTCTTCTGTTACAATCTGTTGTGTTTAGGATCCTGTGCTATAATGGGAATTTTTCCATTCACATCATACCTAACTTTATCTCAAAGATTTTACAGTTAAAAGTGATAATTAACAGGTGGGGAAAGGAAGTACCTTTGTCCCCATTCTACAGACAGAACTTAAAGAGAGTAAACCCATCTCATCTGCAGTAATTGAAGTCAGTCTTGCAGCCAGTAAGTGGTTAGGTTTGAGTCCTGAAACATATTAAAGAACTTTACTAAGATCATACAGAAAGTCTCTGGAAGACCCTCAGTCTTCTAGACCCCCTCATAGTGCTCCAGTGAAATAACACCCTCCTTTTCCCCTGCTAGTATCATTCACTGGGCTAAACCATCTTCAGACAAGTCACTGTGTCCTCTAGGCACTGATAGAAACAGTCTGCTTCTTTCAGGAGAGCCCTCTAAACAGAGTAGAAAATAAAATCCTTGTACAAAATTGAGTTTTTTGGTTCTTTTCTCATCTTGATTGTCACAGCAATGCCACCTGGCCTGGAAGACAGGAGTAGTCTCACACTTTATCTGCCCTGGAAGTAGCCACTTGCTCTCCAACAACCCTGTCCTGAGAAGTTTAGTTGGCCACAGCTTCTGGAGAGAATAACAGCATGAAGTTCAAGGGTCTGTCTTATGGAGGAGCACAAACTGAAGACCTTAGTGGGCCCCTTGACTATGAAATCTGAAGCAAAGAAGAACTTCCAGGAAAAAACCTATTCTTGATCTGGAGGCATTTTTATCTAGAGTATCTGTTGTCAGGTGACTGACTATTACTGGAGGCAGGTTATTCCACAAGAAAGGGCTCCACCCAGGCACATGCCCTGGTGAAGAGATGGAGTATGAATCTACATCTCTTTTCCAATCTAAGTGAGCTTATTCCACCTGATGCTTCTGTGAGTGAGCTCCTGGCACCCCCTTAATTTCCCAATTGTCTTCAGCAAATCATGAAACTGAATAGCAAATAATCCACTGAAAAAATAGGCCATGTTATAGTCCAATTGTTCATCTCTGTGAAGCTGTGAAGACAATAGCCTCATCTTCACCATCACTTCTCGTTGCTGGGGTCATTGAAAGTTCCATGTTACCAGCTTGTTTCTAGATGTGCCCTTCCCATCATATGAAAATTCATATGCATGTATGCCCTGTGGTCATGTCAGAAAACATTATATTTTTGGAACATGGAAATCTATGACTGCTGAAGAAGTTAACCTTCAGCCTACTTTAAAGGGCTATCGGTTTGAGGACCAACATAGGACTGTACCAGTGAACTGTGGAAACTTCGGCTGATGAGCTTCCAAGGTAATTCAGCTTTGCCAAGCAATGCAGCAGTTTACAACCAAAGTTTGTCACTCTTCTATCACCTTCACAGTATGAAGCCCAGGCCTTGGCTATGGAGAAAGTGTAACTATTTGTATCTACAGGCTTCTAGGAAGAATGGAGATATCCTGCAGGGTCACTGTCAAATGGAGAAATGGATTCACAGTGCGGTGATAGAGATGTACAGCAAGTTTCAGCAATCTAATTAGTTTCTTTCTTGATCAGAAGAAGCCAAATCTTCAAGGTGAATGAAAAGGTCATTGCAAATCCCAGAGAAGCATTCATGTCTTTTGTCATATTTGCTGACAAAATATATTTAAATATAACCATGCATTTTTCCTGCAGACATTGTCAGCAGATGCCAGACAGCTGCCAAGCAGCAATGAATTTGTATCACTGCCCTGACATATCAACAATGAGGAAGTGGATAAAACTACTAAGCATTCTTTTTGTGCTGCTGTGAGATAGGTCTGGGTCAGCACACACAAGTCCTGGTGATTGAACAGAAAAAAAAAAAAAAAGAAACTCCTCATTAAAAATGTTTTGGGTTTGGCTTAGTTTAATTTTGTCTGTTTTTTTTTTTCTCTTTTCACTGTGAAGTATGCTCTGGTTTATGGAGAAAAAAATCAACTTTCTGAAGTCAAGGTACTATTTATATGCCTAAATTTTATTATTCTGAACTTCTTTTACTTCTGCACTCCCTTTATTTGGCAGATGGAAAGGAGGGAATTGAAGAGAAGTAAAAATACTCCAAAATATCCCCAGGAAACAAACATGATTATTCTCGGAAACTTTAAATACCTCAAAAATATTTTTTGTAATAATTTCTAATGCACAAAAGCTATTTTCATTATCACCTATCAAACCACCTCATCGATTTAAGAAGCCATTGACTATTTTCCAGGGTATTTTTGATTCAGAAGTCCCCAAGCCATCAATTCTAAGGGCTGTGGGATGTTTTCATGCCCTTATATACCTCAGAGCCCTCACATTTTCTGAGGTCATTACATTGGTTTTGTAAATACAAAAACATCCCCACACAGGCATTTCTAATCTGTACTGCCCAATGGCCCGGTCCTCTCTCTCCAACCATGAACACAACCAGCTGCTCCCAATAGCAAAAGCAAAAACTCAGTTTCTGAAATAACCTACCCAGGCTAGGCTCCTGCCTAGATATCATTAGTTAGTTAATCTACTATAACGATTTTAAAAGGCACATAATGAAGAACAGCTCCAATGACTTTAAGATTGCTGCATCACTGAAAGGTCTCATTTAGTCAGCTGCAACTGAGCAATGCAGGTGATCAGCAAAAGCACCACAAATGAATGAATTCACAGTACAACACAGCACTGTACTTAATTTTCTTTCCTATAAAGTCTTGCTGGAACACTTTGATGAGCAAGATGTGGCAGACCAGAAATTAGCCATGGTGTCATTGCTCAAAGGAGTAGGCATGTCTATTTAGTTATGATCATATTCTAATAATTTCCCAATAGTCGTAGAACTGAGCATAGGGATCTCTGACAGATGGGTTTAATGGACTGACACTGATAAAAGACAGAATATCAGTTATGTACCATGAGCATGGGTCTAACTAATGTCACAACAACATATAATAGTCTCACAAGTTAGACACTCCATCAAATGAGTAGCTTAAAGCCAGACTGGAGAGAAACACTGAACTGTTCAAACGCACAGGAATGATATCCAGCACTTCATTTGCAGGCAACAGGTATTTAGGATGGGAATCAACTCCAGATGAAAACCTTTAAGTGGAGATATCTACATTTTTGTCCCTACACTGGGACCAGATGTTTAAATAGCTGCTGCAGTCAGTGGAGACCCAGGTGTCCCTAAAGCAGACAGTGGCTGATGAGCTGAATGAGCAGCTCTCCAGCTTCCATGACACATCTTTTATTGACTATCCTGGCAGGTAACACATCAGCTCACACTTAATATGTAGGATAAAGTTCTTAATCCTCAACTGAATTCCAACTCTTTCCTAAAAGGAACTGTCATTCTGTGAGCATCATTGAACAACCAGTAAAACACCATATGCTCCCATAAATCTGTAAAAGACATGTACTTTTACACGGCGAGTAATGGTTCAATTTAATGTTCTGAATGAATGTATGCAGAGCCATTTGAGATGTCCTGGGCTACCCAAGCACATACATAAGTTTGGCAGATAGACACAGGACTCACAGAAGACCAGTAACATTCTAGAACAATTAGCTGGGGACCAGGCATGATACCCTAGGATATTTTAAGTTGCACCAGATTCCTATGCTTAGACAATAATATTGAATTCTTAATGACCTCCTGAGCAAGAACTGTGCTCTAAACATCTTTATATGTCATCTAGCACAGCAGTATTTTCTGAACACTGTAACTTACAACAGTTATTGGCAGAAGTGCCTCTTCTGGTTTCCATACTGTGGGACCACAGACCATTTCATGGTACATCAGGTCCAAGCTGATAAAGACAAGGATCCTTGATTTCTACAAATAATCCACACAAGGTGTGGATATGGAATTTCTTCAGTGCTGCTTTTTGGTTTTAAAATATTGTTTAGGTAATTTTTTACCAGCCCTTTCCCAGGTAAAAATCAAAACGACAAAGAGAAAAATCAAAAGTGGGGGGGAAAAGTGCACATGGGTCAATTACTTTGTTCTACTTTCAGGCTTTTTGATCAAAGTTTTGTTACCTAGTTTCATTGTGGATCTTGGCAGACACATGTTTTATTAAAATGACACCTGATAGATGAAAAAGAAAAATCCTTTCAAATCCAGGAAGAAAAGTAAGGATCCATTTGTAAAGTCTAGGAAGCCAGACTAGGAAAGTATGGTGCAGAACTGAAAAGGCAGAGTTCCACCTGATCTTTTAGTTTCATTTCACAATGTGAGATACTGCTGTCTTTTATTAACACTTAATTCGTGTGTTGATAATTCATCTGCTTATATTTCAAGTAAGGGAACCACAGTAAGCTTAATCTATTCAGACTTCAGAACTGTGTTTGATATGATGCAGTATGAGAATATAGTAGTTACATTGAAGAAAATCTTTATTAGTAGAGTAACTACAAGGCAAGTCATGATTAGAGAAGAGATAACAACAGCATGTGCTAAAATGAGAAATATTTATCTGAAGGCAAGTTATTTGTGTAATTCCCTAGAACTGGCATCAGGATATTTCTTCAGAAATTTCACATAAAAAGACTGTGATAAGGAAATTTGCTATGACACAGTTAGAGGCACTAGACAAAATTAAATAAATCTGAATATTATGTAGTATGAATGAGGTGACATTAAAGTCTGTGTTAATAGAAATCAAATTACTCAAGTTCAAAGACATGTTCCCAGAAACTATAGTCAATGTTCATTATAGAACATAAGTCATTTGTTCTCAACGCTCATTAGGAAATGACCAAGGAAAAGTAATATTTAGGTAAATGAGTCAACAATAGAATGATCAAGACCCACTGGGATGATGTGACCAAGGAAAAGACAAGTATTATTTTGGGTATATAAAGTGAGATTCATCCAGGAGAAATTCAGAGAAGTATTTGATATCTCTGGAAAAGTAACTGGACAAACAACATAGACTTATGTCAGCTCTGTCCCAGAAATCTCATTGCCATTGGACTACAGATACAGAAGAGAAGTGGTAATGAGCAGAGGAAGGCAAAAGTCATTATAAGAGAGCAGGTTATAAAGACAGTGGAGAGACTAAGTTCACTTTGCTTCATCTGGTGGAACAAAGTCCAAGAGGAGATAGAATAATTAATCTGAGATGAACACCTGCAAACAGTCATAGACTCACTTGTTGGAAGGTATCACCAGGGGGTCCTCTTGTCCAGCCCTGCCTTAAGTCAGTAGTGTCACCATCAATAGCTCAGGTAAACCACGGGTCTGTACAAACAAGTCTTAAAAAGCTTTTAGATGGGGAAGCCACATCTCTGGTGGCATTGCCAATACAGTCAGGAAAATACTTGCCTAATGTCCAGCCTGAACTTCTCCAGCTGCAGTTTATGACCATTTCCCATTGTTATGTTCTCTGGCAGTACCAAGAGCATTTACAGATCATCCCTGTCTCTGAAAAAGAAGTATTTCCACTAAAGAAGATGTGGTTCTAAACAGATGGGTATATATCTGTCTTGAATAACTTAAGAGGATTAGAGGAATTTTTTCTCCACGATTGGACTGGGCCTCTGGAGCAGATTTTGATGAGGTAGAATGTGAATCAGAGGAAGATAAGACAGTCAGTTATCTTTAAGGTGAAACTTTAACAAATTTCTAAGCGGGAATCAATTACCTCTTGGTTAAGATTCTTGGATTCTGTGATGTCTTTACAGCTCTCTGTTCTGCAGTCACAAGTTTCTTCTTTAATTTTTTCCGTCTAATAAAGCAAGGACTTTGCAAATGTTTGCATATTTCCCATTAGGTAGAACAGGAAATGGTTATACCATCAATTATTGCTTGGGATTTTCACACAGTCCAAGTACTGTTTGTTAGAAACCCCGCCACTCATGCCAGTGAAATACTGTTGCCAGAAGTCCCACCAACCAACTCGATCATGAGTTTGCCAGGGTTACACAGGAGTATAAAAGTAAATCAGTATCAGGGGTTTGGACTGCATCAGTAACTCACATTAAATACCCTGGAGTTCCTCACAAATCCTTTGTGGACCTAAACACTCATTGTGAGAACAGATTCTTTTTCAAGGATATTTTCTATAAAGCTGAGAAGTTTCTTAATATCAGTCATAAAATGCACACAGAATTCCTTCTACAGACAGGGATGTGATTGTTTCTAGGAATTATTTTTTTTCATGGGTGACCTTGTGTGATATTATTCAAGTCAAGTTTTTTTCAGCACTGAAATAGAGGTATAAACACATCTGAACTTCATACATATATATATAGGTATTACAAAAAAAATATTCTGATGATGGCTTTGAATGGAAAGAAAATCAACTTTGATTACTTGCCAAATACTACTGTAGTATTATAAGCCATGGAAGTTATTTCCTCATTTTATTTGCTCTCAGGAAAGAAATTCTTTGGTTTAGGCACTTTCCTTGTCCTACTTCTCTTTCTTTTCAGTCTTGTCTTTATCTCTGGCACTAAAACATTCCCTTTTCAGAGCTATTATTTTATTAATGCATGATTATGCATTTACGACACTACTCTCCTCAGCTTCTGTCTGAAAACCTTTATTCAAGTCTCTTTTTCACATTTTGAAATTACAATACAGAACTGAAAAAGAACAGTTCTTGCATTTTTCCCCTTCAAGAAATAAAATAAATACATGGATCAGACAACACAGTGCACAGGTGTCCTGTATGAAACATTTGATATTATTATATAAAAGGAAATGGAATGAAATGGGTTTTACTGAATTCTTTTGGGAAATTATTCAATATGCACTCTTATCAAACTCTAATAATGGCCCGACTGCTGCTTGTTTGCTTTGATGAAGCTGATAGTAACAGAAATCTACATGTATTTGCATTTTTTCTGCTAGAATTTACTGAGGCATCTCCAAATGTAATTTTAAAGTACTAATCTAACACATGTAGATTTTCGAGTTGCATTAAGTAGAAAGAGATCAGATACAAACTCATGAGACAACGTTCTTCTGGGGATGTGATTGACCACCAGGAACATACTGGTGAGATGGTCAATGCACCAAGGGTGCACCAAGTGTAGGGACAAAGAGTGAAGCTATTGGGAGAAATACTTTTGTAGCTTTAGTGAGGCAGGTACCTTTAGCTTTGTAGCTTTAGTAAGGAAGTACAGAAACTTGGGAGTTCACTGGGAATTTATCATAACTCCCTCCTCCAGGATCATATCTCTGTCTAAAGACATAGTTACTTCACTAATATCTAAACCTCAGAATGAAGGTATTGTCCCAGAACTTAAGTTTCCCAGGTTCTGAGGAAGGAGGCAGAAGACTGTATTAAACACGAAGTTCTGGTTCAAGCCCTGTCATCAATTATCGACTGATGCGACTACTGACAAAATCTGAAAGAATTGGAAGAAAACATTTATGTCCTAATTTTTTTCTACCTTTCAAATCCTCGTTCTCTGTTTGAGAAACATAACTTTCTGAAAAATAAAGGCTGGTTTCTTTTTACAATGGATAAGACAAAAATTATCTAAATTTTCTGGTTTGGAAAAGCCCTGTTTTCACCAGAATGCCAAGGGGTTTGGACCCCCTGATAAAGTCTGCTCAGAGTTTAAGATCTCTTCAAAAACAGAGTCTTAAAGAAACTGGTCTGACCACTCTGCAGTTGGCACAATCACATCCTTCTTACCAAGAGTTCAGCATATTTTTGATAACCTGCATCATCAGTTCTTTCTTCTAATACTTTCTTTTATTTACTATAAATCTTTCCTTATCATGCAGTTAGTTACTGGCTGCAACAAGGCAATAGCTACTCATGTTAACGCAACATGCTTCACTACATTACTCCAGTGAGGACCCTGTATTGACACAGTTCTCTCCCTCTCAAGAGCCTGACAAACTTAGTGGCTTCCAAAAACTTCCACAATCAATACCTCCTGAGGACTCTGAAGGGCTATAATCTGAATCAAGGTCGGTGAAGCAAAACTGAAAATGAGCTTAGCAGGGTTTAGCTGCAGCCTGTTATCTGTCACAGGAGGGTTTGTTTCTTTCTGCATTTGTTGTTGTTGTTACTCTTTAATTGTTAGTTTTTTACTAACTTTCACTGCTCAGAAGCCAGCTCCTGTTTCTGTGAGCTGTAGCTGTGCACCAGGAAGGCACCACTCCAATTGTAAGTTGAATAATCAAATAGTTCTGATTTCTTCACTTCTCCCAGAAACAAAAGATGTATCTAGGCTGAAAGGATCTAATTTTATTTGTTTAACTCGATTCTTCTCTTTTGCCATAATTTGAAATAATTTTTGGAACAGAGACGTAGTCAGGGGGAGAGTGACACAGCTTTCCAGGGCAAAGAAAAATTTCAAGTGATTTTTTTTTTTTTCCTCAAGGAATGATTCATTTGTTTTAAGGCTTGATCAAGGAGCTTCCCTGCAGCATTATGTTATTTACATCCAATCCACTAGTCACACCTGACAAAATCAATTAGATATTAGCAAAGGCAAAAAAATATACAGTCGAAAGCCACTCTGCTAGTATATGTTTTTATTAACGCAAGTACAACTTGAGAATATATTCACAGTGGATTTTTTTTTTTTTATTTTTACACGCACAGTTAAGAGAGGACCACTGGGCTCATGAACATTCATGTTCAATATTATTATTTGGTGAGATCATCATATATATATTTTGGCATTGCTTTGATCCCTGGGAAATGCATTGTGGGTATTGCTAAATTTTCTCTGAAGCACACAAAGAACCACTGGGAGTTTCTCCTATATCATCTCTAAAGCTTGTCTTTATTCCCTGGGTACGTCTAAGTCATCAGACGGGAGATGGCAGCATCCTGTTTCCTCTCTGTCTGATGCAGATTGGTTTGCATGCATGTATGTATATAGTTCATAGGATGTATGTATATAGTTCATACATGTTATTGTTCACAGACATAAAATAAATCAAGGAGTGTTGTTTTCTGCACTACAGATACTAGAGACAACAAGAGCAGAATACAAGGAGATCCTCACATCCCTTACTCTGAAATGTGGATTCTGTGGCTTTAATAGGAAAAGAGTCATGGACATTCATCCAGGGCTCAACAGATATGTTGCCATCTCCTTTGAGAGCTAGGAAAGAATAATATGGTCAATATTTCCTTTTCTTTAAAAATCTCAATTAAGTGAAAAATAATTTTTTCAAAACAAAAATCCATTTGAACCCAGGCTTTCAAGGAAGGTTATGAAGTTGCAACTTGCTATTTTTACATTTCAGAAATGAGAATTTCTAGGGATTCTTCTGTCAGAAGTTTACAGTCCAGTTCAGTACCAGGTCAGGACATAACCATTGTCATAAGCAAAAAGATGAATTGTCACATAACTTGATGATTTTTCAGAAAGCCTTTTCTCTCTCCTTCTGTCCTTCAGAATAAAATGAAACATGATGAAGAAAATAAGAAAAAATCTTGTAAAATTATTGCTGGGTATTAGCTATAACGAAATCTAAAATTTGACCATCACTTTGGTTTGTTTGTTGTTGGTTTTGGTATTGTTTTTTTTAATTGAACAGTTTCTAAAGTTAGGCTGTTTCTGGAAACTTTCTTTTCTGAATCAGGGTTCAAAAATAAAAAACAACTTGTAATAAATTCATCAAAAGAAACAAGAAGGAGTGTTTATAACAAGTGACACCAGTACAGCCAGTAGGGCTTAAACAAAGCTGAGTGAAGGTGGTGTTATTACAGTACAGCAGTCTACCCGTCTTCCTCTCCTATGAATAGTTTTAATGAGAAAAAAAATCACATTTAGATTTGTATCTGTTTCTTCGTGTGTGGTGTCTTTATTTTGTACATCTGTAGGTGTCACGGGAAATAGTTAATTCGTGTGCTGTCTGCCTGAAACATACTGCAACAAATGTAAGTGTACTGAAACAAATGCTCTGGCTGTAATATAAATCCTTGTTGATGGGTTTTAATAATAGAAACACGTAACAGGGAGAGTGTTGTCAGCTGTAAGCCCAGCTTCTGATAAAAAGTTCAATGGCTGACTTTATTCATGTTCAAAGTGAAGAGATTTAACAGCAACCAGAATGAGCCACATGGAACTCATCTTTGGGTTCAGTCTACGTGAAATATAATGGAAGACGCACTCTGAGTCTAGTTTTAGTGATATGGAACAGCAGGAGCTAACAGTGTTACCTAAGGCATTACCCGAGGCAGAAGATCAGGGAATGTATAGAGTGGGTCTCATCACCAGCTTATCTTCCTGTTGCCCTCACAGGTGCCCCACCTCCTTTTTCCGCTTTCTTCTCCCCCTTCCCCATGCAAACATCACAGGAAAGCTTTATTTATAAACACCCGGTTTGTTATAGGCACAATTGTGAATGTAATGAAACCATTCCTTTACAACATCAGCTAATATATCTGCATGGACTTAACAGGGAAGATCTGTGAAAGGGGATATTATTCATTTTTGTAAATGTACAGCAAGGACAACATTTCTTAAGCATGGAAAGCTAGGGAGATGGATGTGGAAGGAGCCACAGCAATCAAATAGGCTCTGACTTTTATTCAAGTCTGTAATTCACAATCCAGAAGGATGTGATAACAGCTAAAAAATACTGGTACATTATAGCCTGGTCCCATCCTTAGTACTAAAGCAGGTAATATTTTGTTGCCTTTGTTATGGATTACAAAAGCTGAGCTGAGGATTCCTATTCTCACCCCAGACACTTAAAATCAAAGCTGCCTATTTCTCACTAAAATCAGTCTGTACCAAAGGACTGCTGGAGAATGTTTTACCTTGCTTGCCTGAGTGTTGAGGCACAGAAAAGTCTCGAGTTGAGAATTCATATCCCAAGTCCCAAGTCTCCTTCACTGGCCATAATGTGGGAGCGTGCAGAAATGGAGTAGGGGCAGTAGGGTGGACTACAAAGGATTTTCTGCTGAGGTAAACTGCCTGCCCCGGAACCTACTGAGAGAAAAGAGAAGAGCACTGGTCACCCAGTGCATATCTTTTGTCTCTCTCAATTTGGGGCTGAGTCCTGTAGGTCCATCACCTTAGAGTCTCTCATTTCCCGTGGATATTTGATAACTATCCCTCGGCTGCCATGAATAGTGAAACTGGATACAGGGAAATTCTTACACTGGTTTCTACACAGCACGCATGAGTTTCATTTCCCTTTAGCTAAACGTTAGATGCTTAGTCCACACTGTTATTTACAGCAAAACACAGGTATCTCCAGAGAGCCATTTGTTTTAAGTATCTATTGTAGGGTGGAATCAATCTCTTTCTGTGGTGCTATTCACTTTACTGATAGTACGTACAAGGCTTACTTAAGCTCGACATCTAACCTTTAGACAGATAGTTCCAACTCAATGTCATTGTTATTTTTCTAAATGCTCCCACCACATTTACAGAAAAGGTTGGTGCTGCATTTTGAAGAGAATTCCTTCCTCATTTCCCAAGAATGGCAAAAGTCCCCTTAAGGTAGCCAGTAAAAAAAGAACAGAAAAAGGAGAGAGAAAGTGTGTGAGTTGATTCAGTGGGAAATAGAAACATATTTTATTAATCTCTTCTAGTGTTTCCAAGGTCTCCATAGGATTTTCTTTTCATACTGTCTTTGGTGAAGGCTTAGAAATCTATTTAACCACTGTCAGATGGACTAAAAAAGATAAGTACTTGTGGTATGATTAATTTCTCCTGTATAATCAACCATCTTCTCCTGTTTGCTCAGAGGAATGGACTATTGTGCATGACTAAAAAAGCACATTGTAATTTTTTTTTTAGTTGCTTTGATTTGTGTTGATTTCTGTTCTCTAAGCTCAATATATATATATTGCGTATGAGTGCACATAACTTGACAGCCATGGTCTGACTTGGAAGCAAATGTTTGTCCTACAGTTTGTGGGATAGAAATTTAAATGGCATAAATCAGTTAAGCTTCACAGACCACAAAAATACCAATTCTGTTACATAGAATTAAAATACATAAAGTTGTACTTCTTGGACCTTGATCCTTTCTCCCTTTTTTGGTCTTTTTTAAGAAAAGCGACACAATTCAGCACAGGCAGAGAAATTCTTGTTTACAAGGTTACATTCGACAGCAGCAACTGACTTGTTCCAACTGAATCACTGGCTGGAGTAGATAAGATATATTGAATTTTTAATTGTATTTCATCATGAATACAGCTTTTTTGCATCTATAGAAGTCCCATTTAACTATTCTCTGCTGGTTTCTGGACAAGAGGAACCTCAAATTTAATTAAAAGAGTGCGATACGGCCAAGAATTTGATAACTAACAGCAATTCTGATGGAACTAAAAACCCAAAAAGGATGAACAGTTAGAGATAAGATTACTTTTAAATAGAGATAGTAAACGCATTTTTGCTTTTGGGGTTGAGAGATGCAAAGGTAAATTCCATTTCCACATACAATTCCCAAGTTAATCTACATAGTGGCAACATCATTTCAGCCACCTTGAGACACCTTCTTATCAAATTCCTGCCACATGATGAAGTGAAATACAAGTTTCTTTGGATAGCTGATAAAATGTTAGGGATGAGATCTCACTTGATTCAGTGATCATGGCATTCAAATATTAAATTTCTGACATGCTACGGAAATGTGCACAAGGAAGATTTTAGCTATTTAGCAGTTGTTAAATTTAGGTAGAGAATGGAAGAGTGGAAGGTGAAGAACTTATGGGAAAGAAAGACTGTCAAAACTTGAGGGACAACTGGCTTTTCCAGAAAAAAAAAAACTTTATTATTAAATTTAAAAAAATATTTCTGGCAAGCATTATAAAGATCAGTGATAATAGCTAGCTGAAACAGTGATCTTAATCTTAGAGACAATTTTGCCTCGCACAAAGAGGTACCTGAACTTGCTCTGTACCATCTAGCTTGGGAGTTGCTGAACAATGAGTCACACCACCTGCACGCAAGCAGTCACCTTACAAACCTGTTGGGGCTCCTTGATGTAGAGTTGGAAATCTTCTCCACCGTGCAGCCCATGTTGTCATGGCTACTGTATTGTCGTGGTCAGATTAACTTGGGCATGTAAAGGACTAAACTGCTGTAAAATTAAGGTTCCCACAGTAGGCAAAGTCTCCAAACTCCTTAAAATAAAACCTCCCTCTTTCCTGGATATCAGGTGATTTTTTCTGGTGATATCCAAATACAGAGGAGTGTCTAGAATCCATTCATCCTTCCTTTGAAAAAGACTTCATGTTGTTGATGTAATTAGCAGTGCTGCCCCTGCTGCTGGAGGGAGGGGAACTAAATGGAAAGATTGCCTGTGATTCAATATGTGATTCCTAAATAAACAGTAACACCACTGGCATTAGGGAACCCGTCTGTTTCTTTATTTCTTTACCACTACAAAATATATGATATGTGATTGTAACATGTTTCTTGTCTACAGACAATGATATGTTACATTATTAAACCAAGAGGGTCATTAAACTGAATTGTATACATTTTTTTCAGTCTATAACTGCAAGATCATCAACATATAACCTTAAGGTTATAGAATAATCTCTCATCCCTCTCCTGACTCAGTGTGTAACTTACACACTGAGCAAACGCTCAGCAAACATCATGAACATCTCCATTGAAGCTTGGTTATGCAGAAGTGCCTGTAGGCATCTCTACAGCCGTTGGAGTTAAGATGTCTTAATGGTTTTTTTTGCCAGAAGCACTCCTTACATTTAGCTTCAACTTGAACTAGTCAAATGCCAGTTGCCTGCCTAGATAAAAATATGAATTCTCTTGTTTTAGGTAATAATACTGGATTGGTTTATTCCGTGGCAACTGAAAAATAAACCAGAACCTCTATTTGAGCAAGGTGTCTTCATTTTTAATCATTATTTTTAAATATTTTTTCTTTTTATTTTTTCTCTTTACCTTTAGTCAACACCTAAGGACAAAGGGTTGTACTTCCCTTCATTGCATTTCTATTTTTTCATACTGGAACTGCATACAAACACATTATAGCAATATAGATTGCCAAATATACGTATATTTTTGGCTTCCATCTAGTTGAAAGATGCCTATTTTCAATTTACAAATATCATGTAAGAAGATGAATATTTTGCTTTGTCTCTGAAGAATGACTGACAGAGTGATATGAGCCCCAGAGTGAAACAGTTTTTATTGAAGGGTAATATCTCTTTATTGAAAATTTTAACACACACCAAAAAAAAAAAAAAGGGAAAAAAGAATGGCTTGATCATTTCAGAGATCAATTTTAAGTCTTTAATTAAAATTTATTTCCTTATTTATTAGGATCTTGGTGATTTCTACCCATAAATTTTCATTATAATTTTTCATAAATGCAACAATATTATGGGCAAAGTTGTTGGGAAGTCTAAGGAGAATGGAAAAATAATATTTAAGAACACTATATTCAGTCAAAGCAAGTGGTGTTAGATTAATCTGGAAAGTATGAACACTCGAGTTAAAGATGGGTCCCAGTCAAATAAGTGAATGAAACATTCACTTGTACATATATTAGTAGGTCTGTGTGCATGTTTATACTGGACATGGCAGTATTGCTAAAGAGGACAGAGAAGAAATAACTGTTCTTTTATCCTCAGATACTCAAAACTATCATAGAATCACAGAATGAAGGGGTTGGAAGGTATTTCTGTACATCATCTAGTCCAACCCCTCTGTTAGAGCAGGTAAATCTAAAGCAGGTTGCACAGGATGGCATCCAGGTGGGTTTTGAATATCTGCAGAGAAGAAGACTCCACAACCTCTCTGGGCAGCCTGTTCCAGTGCACTGTCACCATCAAACTAAAGATTTTCCTAATGTCCAGATGGAATTTTCTGTGTTCTTGCATGTGCCTGTTGCCCTTTGTCCTGTCACTGGGCACCACAGAAAAGAGTCTGACCCCTTGACATCCTCCCTTTAAATATTTGTAAACATTGATAAGATCCCTTCTATCTTCTCCCGGCTAAAGAGACTCAGGTCTCTCAGCCCATTGGTGCCCTGTTGCATTGTAGCAGGTCTTTACCACAGCCTTGAACATCAAGGAAGTGAATTAAAATTTGTCTCCAGCTGATCCTGATTCAAAAACCATATATTTTCAATTCAACAGAGCATTCAGTCCTGTACTTAAGTATTTTCTTGACTCAGAGTACACAACCTAATACCTCTTCAAAACTGTCTACAAAGCAAGGTGCTGTTTTATAGCCAACAATTGCCTGGGTCACAACAACATCATCTTGTCCTCCACTGGTACATGTTTTTTTGCGTATATTTCCTTTCCAAATACCTGGATAATTCATTCTAGGTGGAAGTCTGGTTTGTCAGAATGGCCAGAGCAAGCAAGGATTTTGCTTTATAGTAGCTCATTCTTCAGAAGAAAGGAAAAGATTATTGAAAAGTGTGGGGAAAGCACAACTTACATCGTGATTGTGTTGTTCTGAAGATGCTTCCACGTGGTTATGAAAAAGGACTTCTAACTAGAAGATTGGAAAGCTGTTTGTCATAAAGAGACAGTACCTTAGGAGAAAATTAAGACATTAGAAAAATTAAAAAAAGGATCTCAAGATGGAAAGTAGGGAGTTTTCCAAAATCTCCATCTAATGTATTGTCTTCTAGATTACACTGTCCCCCCAAAGAACATCAAGCAGATGAATCTGTCATCATGGTTGATAGGCAGAAATCAAATAAGTAGTGCTATTGTTTCACTGCAAAATATTTTTGAATAATTAGTTCTATTTTCCCATCTTCACTCCCTTCTTATGCACAGAAGCAAATTATTTCTTCAGTGGGTTTATTCTTCAATGATGCATCTACTATCTTTTTTGTTATATCCTCCTACTCTAGTAGGTGTCTTTGGAAGGGTCCTGTCCCTGTTGCAGACATAATACACCTGTGGGTGTAAGCAAAGGTATGGTTTCCTCATCCTGATGTACAAATTTCTCCATATTCATGTGTGCTGTAGTCATACAGCCACTTTTCATGGTAAAATAAAGAAATCAGCAACAATTCTGTGATTCTGTATAAGGGCCATTGCCTAGTCAGTATATAACATTGGAGCTCTACTGGAAACATTTTA
Organism: Scolopax mira; assembly: GCA_004320125.1. NCBI lineage: Eukaryota > Metazoa > Chordata > Aves > Charadriiformes > Scolopacidae > Scolopax > Scolopax mira. The sequence goes on from BJBW01004250.1 coordinate 38,342, forward strand.
CCTACCAGTACCAAGTATGTTACTCTGGACTAGTACAACTGGATCTTGTGTCTTTTATACCTTCCTCCATAAGGAAAAAATACTAATATCCCTGACCATGAAAACATGGCCAAGGCATTGACTATGAATACATTCAATAAGCATGAGAGTTCAAAGTTACATGGGCCTAGTGTTCAAAAGACTGCTCTATGGAGGATGAATTTGTAAAGGAAAATTTCTCAGCCTTGGAAATTCGGCCAGCATGTGGGCAGTAAGCCTCTAACTTCAAAGTCTCAGTTTCATCTTTACCTGATCTCAATAAAAGGGGAGTCAAATCCATCTTACTGAGAATTTTCTAGAGCTGTAGAGTCAAGGTAGACGTATTTTTCAAATATTCAATCTAGTAAATATCCCTATTATATGAAACACTGGGTGTTACTATAGCTGACCAGATTGGAGACATTTCTATTTATCTGGACTTTCAAAAAGATGCTTTATGGCTGGCTGCTGAAAACCTTTGATTCAAAGTGTATTTAGATGCAAAATCATGGGCAGCATTTCTCTCATGTCCCTTGTAAAACCTGAAATAAGATGTTTCCATTTTCTTTACAATTGTCATGTTGTGATTTGCTTTTGAGTGATGTTTGTTTCTCCTTTTTTATTGTTATTTTTCTTTTTGAAGTTGCTGTCTCTCTAAGCAGAGATTAATAAGATTAAGATTAATCTTTATTTTTTAGATTTTTTAATTTTAAGATTAATTATTAAGATTAATAAGAAAGTGGATTTCTTGTGTGACTAACTGGAAAGTTTGTTTGTATATTGCACCAAATTTAGCTACTCTCTATCCTTTCTCTACATATTCTGTCTGTAGAAAACAATTCCATTTCAATGTCCAGATATCTGTACAAACACGGCAAATTTGCCAGGACAGAGGTGCCCAGGTGATATGCCTTCCTTGTAATACCAAGACCTTTCTTTTGCTGCTCAGGTACTGTAGCTCCCCAAGTATTGCAACAACCCTATAACCAAGCTTCTGTCCTCTAACCCAGAGTACAGAAAACTGCATATCACTGCAGTTTTCAAACAGAAAGATGGTTATACACTGGACACTTCACATTTGGGACCATTTTTTCTCAGTACGACTTGTCCAATATCATGCTGTGAGTCTATAGCAGAGGAAGGCACAGACCCCAAGAGACCTGACTTACGTTCTGCCTAACCTTAATGTCTCGTGTCTTTACAGCCAGACTTCTCTTGAGGACCTCAAAAGATACTGGTGTGTCCACAAGGGTGACTGCTTTTCCCTTTTATAATTAGCTTTCTTTCCCTAGACAGAAACTTTTACAGGCTGTAGGATTCCCTAAGGTCGACTCCAAAATGTTTCCTATTATCAGGAGTTTTTCCTGGGTTTCAGGGTAAAGCCCTTCATTTTCCAGTGCTATATATAGTTTCGCTCTCCAGAGATGTCTCTAGAGTTGCAGGTCAGAAAGAGCAGCCTCCAGTGGGGATTTTTACCATCCCATACCAAAAATAGAGGGAATTCAGGGTCAGTTTTCAGGTGGTGGAGGTGTACCAAATTTGATTTATACCCAAACGTGATTTGTAATTCAGGTCTTGTTTTTCAGTAGAAAAAGGAAATGAGACTGGGCTGGCTTTTGTTAGGAGAGAGAAGGGATACACAGGGATAATGTGGCCTTTCAGGGACTATGAAGGTTTCCTTTCCATCAGTTTTACCTTTTCTCTCCAACCTTTGTCCTGACAGAAGTTTTGCCCTTTGCCAGCCAAGGCAAAAAAAACGGTACAGAAATGTGTTTGAAGAGAAATTCATTCTGCAGGCAAGAGTTAAATCATAGTGCCGGGGATTTATTCAGACATCAATGTCTTATACTCCTTGGAGTCTCATATCTAAATTTGGAGAAGAAATCACTGAGCTGTTGAAAGGTCAGACCTGTGCTTTCCATGTCTACTTTTGAAGATGAAAGTCCTACTTTTGTGGGGTGAGACACATTAGAGACCTCTGAAATTTCAACCTGTCTCCATGTTCACACCAGTCAGATGTGAACAGGAGTTGCAGGTGAATTTAGGTCCCCTTTCCAAAAGGATATGGGTTTCCAGTCAAACTTACAGGAGAGTTTGCAAATGACCTGAGAAATTTAATTATCTAGTGAAAACTAAATTGCAAATGCTCGAGGCTAACAACTGGAGAGTGGTGGTGACTGTCCTTTCTCTGCTTTAGTTCATATATAACTGATCTGCTTGGAAATTGTGTAAGCTTGGACCTTGACACTGCCAAGGCTGTAAGACTGAAAAGTCGTGATGTTGCTGGATCGAAAGGCCTGGAAGCTTCCCTTGACTCCTAGTGTTCACTTACAGAGGTACAGGTTTTCATAGCATGGGTTTTGCAAAGATTTCTCAAAGGCAACACCACTACTGATTGGCATGCAACCATAAAAGGATTTTATTAAATATATGTAGATGTATAGTTGTGTAATTAGCTGTTACAAGAGAATTACTGTGTTTACAACAGAATGCTTAGCTCTGGAACAATGCAGTCATGCATCCAAAAGTAACATCACACCAGAAGTCAGATTCTTATCCAAATGAAGACAAAAAAGAGACTGCTTTGCATCCGGTTATCTGATGTTGCTTGTTCAGTGCACCTTAAAGTTCAAAAATTAGGGGCTTTTGAAGAGCAAAAAGAGAAATAAAATTGTAATAGTTTCTAAGTTGTCAGTTTTCTTACACACTATATAATCCAGATGCTTGGAGTTAATCCCTGAGAAAATCGGAGCTATCTTTGACAAACAGCATTTAATTCTTTCAAGGGTCATTCTTGTGCCTCTTGACTGCAGGATTTGTCTTTGTTTCTGAAATGTGGATGCCAGAATTCTTCTCCAATTGAGCTGTCAGTACAAAGCAGCACTGTGATATTGATCTAACACCAGAAAGCCACTGACAGCAGTGACCATGTGTTCGGCAGTTCTGCCTGATGTGAGAAGCAGTTGATACATCCAGAATGAGGACAGATAAACTGCCACTTTTGTGCCAAGAAGAAGCAGGAGACGTAAGAGGTTGGATTCTCTCTCCTGCTTCATCTTTGAGCACTGCTTTTTGTTAAAAAAGTAATGCGATTTCCCTGTGTTTTCACTGTCAAATTTCATGGACAATTTATCTCTGTAGAGTCACACATTTTTGGCCCAAAGGACACTGAAAATCACATCAAGTGAAGTTACCGCAATGATGGCAGCAAAGAACACTCTAATATTGGCCATTTTCACTCCCTTCATTCTAGGATGTCAGGGCTGGACAGGTGTGATGCCAGTGTACTAACTACAGTGCCAGTAACTACAGTGTGAATGCTTTGGAGATTGTTTTAATTTCTTAAGTAATGGAACTCTCTGTAGTTCTTGAAAGTCAATCCTGAAGAATTAAGTCATTTCAGGAAGTTATTATGTCATCTTAGGAAGGCGTTTTTAATGCTGGATTTTATTTTACTCAGAGTTTTGGATCAATCCTACTGTCCTCTTGAAATACTTACGGAGCTTCTTGTACAAGGATTCCTTGGGAAGTCTTTTCTGCCTGCCATTCTCCATTACTTACATGTGGTTCTTCTGTGCCTTTTGCAAAGAATGTTTTATTTTTTTTATCTGAGATACTTTTTAGGAAAAAAAATTAAATAAATATTTCCAGTAACACGTATTTCCTATTTTCCATTTTATCTCCTATTTTCCCCCCTTAGAAATAAGGGAATAACTCTAGATAGTTTGATTCCTCCTGATTTGTGATGATTCCTGAGAACAGGTGCAGGCCAAGTTTTTTGACAATTGTAAGAATTAATCAGACAGAACAAAGCGGTAACACATCCTGGTAATGTCTTAATGTCTAAATGTCTAAAATGTCTAAAATCTTTTAATTTCTGAGCTGTGTTTTGTCCTGTTTCTCTGTATTTCACATAAATCATAAAATCACTAATGAAAAGGATGTTAATAGGCACAGGCACTTCCTTGCAGGATGTCAGAGTAACTTGGACAATAAATGAAATGAGTTTGGTTAGTGTCATTGAGAATTACCCTAACCAACATCAGCAGTGACTATTAATATTGAAGCCATGACATTCACAGATACTTTCAATCAAAGCTTCTGGGAAAGGTGTTTATTGCATTTAAAAAGACCTTGCTTAATCTGTGTATGGGTGATGATGGAGGCTAATGGACACCTGAAGCCTGAAAGGACTATTAAATTATTTACTATAATCACAGAATCACCTCTGGTGAGAATCATAACTCCATTGGCTGGGCAGACTTCCTATATGAACTGTTTGCTATAGGCTTGAGACAAATCCTTATTGCAGAATATTGCATAAGAGCACACTAAATGTTGGAATAGGATGCTATGACTCTGATACCCCATATTGTTAGCCAACCTATCCTAACCTTCAGAAATCACCATGGACTCACTCTCTCCAAATCCAGGGTTGGCAATACTGATTTTGTCATGCAGTCAGAGCTGTTATACTCACCAGGCATATAAAATATTACTGAGTAGAAGGAGAACCAGGCATCTCTTCTTATGTTCCCCCTTTACCGCACACCTGGCCTAAATGTCAGTGTAAAACATATCACAAAAATGCAGAGGTATTAGGTGATATTATGTCTACACTCCAGTTAATATCAATGTTTTCTCTTATTCCTAGCTAACTGCCCAAGAAATTGACTTCATTGCTTTTAAAACTTTCAACAATCTCAGATGATCTGTCAAAAAGATGTATGAGCCATTAAAATCCACAATTGCATTACTTAAAGCCATAATTAAAAAGTTGTGTCTCTTCTCCAGTCCTCAGCCATTGATTTCTAAGGGAAGAACATTTCAGTGGTGATGTAAACCCCAATGAATCACCAGACTTCAAGCAGAAAAAAATTAGCTCCTCCCAAACAATCTATATAATGAGCTTTGCTGAGAAAAAAAGGGCAGAGGGTGGGAGAAAAAAGGCTAAATCATTGCAAATTTGGATTGCATTTTTATAGCCATTTAGGACTGAAATAAAGTATAATTTGACATTTTATCGACACTTCCAGTATTTAAAGACCTTCATTAAATTTTACCATCTGATATGACAATAAAAACTCTCTTGCACTTTGCTTAAGAACTGTTGCAACAAAATGCAAGTAGAAATGCCACGTAAAAAAATATTTGTCTACTAATCCTTCCAACATGTCTAAAGCTTTTTTCAGTTACCGAAAGAGGATTTGTTACTTTCTCTTTCCAATTTCCTCCCCATGACAGGAATTTTATTAATAGAACAGGAATGAAGCCAACCAATACTTGTTGCTCATTTTATTTTTCTTTTCTTTTCAATACCTGTTGTATTTGTCCTGTGAAACTGAAACTGCAAGGCTCCTCCCCTGCTTCATATGCTTTGTGCCTCTTCCCTGAGATAACTGCAAAGGTGTCATCCTTGTTTAAGTACTACTTATATCTTCCCAGATCTTTATCACATGTTGAATCTCCTGAACAAGAGAAGCATCAGAGGAATAGGACCGCAAAGATAATGTGCTTGCTATCCTTTGTGTTATACTTCAATGCCATATGTACAGTTCTTCATGGGTTTTTTTTCTGCTGTTACTTACTAAAGAGAAACCAAACTGCTAGCAGATTAAGATCTTTGTTAACAGAACAGATTTGCCTTCCACAGGACAAAACAATCAATCAATCAATCAATAAATCATGCATCATAACTTTGACAATTCAGATGTCTCCTTAAGAAACAAGTATCAGTTGCAAGTATTAACTTGCTAGGAGGCTAAACACCCAGGAGATCAAAAGGTCAAGTACAATACAGAACGTAACAGGTTGAAAATCTAACTCTCTTATACAAATAGATTTCTTCACTGAAGTAAATTGAAGATACCAAGTGGTATTTCATTAATTGCCATTTTAAAAGAAGGATCTTAAAAGATGTAGACAAATAAACCTGCCCAGGGAAAGACCATTTTTTGTTATTGTTATTGTTTATCTAAAAAGAAGCATTGCATGGATATCTGGAAAAAAAATCTAGAGAGCAAGGTTCACAAACAGAGATCAAAAAGAATGTATGAGGTCCAGCAAAGGCCACCTCTGTCCTTAGCCACTATTTACCTGTGTTATAAGGCTGTTAAGAAAATGACATTTCCGTACACCACTGCAATCTATTTAACTGGCTTCTACTGCATTGGAAAATATTTTCTGCTGTTCATTGGATTTGTGGCAGAGCTTATGACTAACGGATCAATGGGTCACTTTCTTCATCATTTTCCAGTCTCAGTGCTGATAATATAGCAGACTTTTAAACCTGATCTTAAAGCCTTAGGGTGGGATTATGAAGGTTTTTAAGATATTTGGGCATCTGAAAGCCAGTTTTCTTAGACCTCCTTCCACTTTTCCTGCTCATCCTACCACCATTAGCCTACAGTCATTCTGCCTAGGGGCAGCAGAAATTCCTAAGGAATATTTGTCCCCAGCAGGTGCCACCTTCCCTCAGGCTTGTTGTTTTCATTACCATCCTATGGTTTCCCTACCTTTATCTGGATCAAGAGGAACAAGGTAAGGTCCCCTTTTTCTGAGTAGTAGGAAGCTGGACACTACTAGCTTAACTCAAATGGGATTGCCAAGATCAAGCACACTAGATAGGGAAACATGCACTTGGGGACCTAAACACAGGAGAAGACAAGATAATTCTGCCTAATGCCTTAAGGCTCAGTGATTAAACCAGGAAATTTCAATTTTGATTTGGGAATGAGTATCCAAACATTCCAGAACTTTCACCACTGCACTTTTTCACACCCAAAAGAGCAGCACTTCATGGACACTTACTTTATAAGAAGCATTAGTTCATAAGTGGTTGCAAGAATTTGATTTTCAGTCAGTCCTATATTAAAGCACTTAAGGAGCTCTTGCAATGAAAGTCACAATAAAAACTAATTTTAAATTCCACAAAATTTAGCTGCCCCTTTTCACCAAAGTGTGAAAATAACAGTGATTTGTTTGGGTTTGGGGTCTTTCTTTGCAATCTCTAGTAAATGACTGGAGAGAAAATTCAGAAGTATGACAGGACAACTGAAAGTATAAAGAAAATACAAATCAACATCCAAATATAAGTCACACTGTAAAATAGCCCACTTAAATGAGCACCATTATATATACTGTATAAACACAATGTGTCTACCCATTTCTCATTTTAATTCACTTTGAACATCAACAGAGTTTCTTCAGAAATGGTTACATATGTGAAGGTACTTGAGTAGGAAAAAAAGTTTATCCATTTCTGAGATCTATCACCTTCTAGAGAGAATTATATAAATATAACATGTTGCTCTTCAATTCAACATCAGGCAATGAAATATTCAAATTAGATTTGGTGGGGTGAATTTGCCTGATCATGGGAGCTGAGAGAACATAGTACACAGACTGAGAAATTGATTTTGAGATGTTTTTCTTTGTTAATAATAAAATTATACAGAAAGAGCAAATTCAGAGATGGCATGAAGCAACTCTCCCCATGCCATTAAAAAGATGGAATTCAGAAACTTTTTGTTACACGATTGCTGTCTATCTGACTTACATTCAACGAATCAAAGCAAATCCTACTGAGGCATACATAATGCTCTCACCAACAGATGCTAACAAGTGGATTAATAAATCATGGTCATCATTAGAATTCTTAAACCAATATTTTGCTGCCAGACATGCTATTTATTAAAATTTCTCATTTTTAAACTTATTTATTTATTCAGATTGTACTAATTTTTGCATAAGAAATTAATTAATCAAATGAATGGAGCAGATTAGTTTACAAGTTCATGACCAAGACAATTAGGGTCTGGAACAGGCAGTTGATGCTCTGAAATGCAACATGAGAGACAGGACTCTGGAGACAGCAGTAATAAAAGTTAATTGTAAAATGTTGTATATTGGCAGTTGAGAGTCAAGTTCAGATAGCCCTGGATTGTGGTAATATTGAGTCTTGGGTGACAGAAATGGAAAGAATAGAATTTGGAGTAAATGCATTTGAAAATAAGACTGGTGTAGTAGGTTTTGCTCTATCCTCTCTCTCTAGTTAGACATTTCTCCTTCCCTCTGTGTTAAATGATGGACAGTAGACCTTAATAGTAACATCCTTTCTGGATTTTTACCCAAAGCTGCTTGTAGTAATTTTTCACTAAGCATCAATCTAGTTAACGGTCTTACTGGTGGCTATGTCACAGCAGGCTCTCAGTGGATTCACCACCTTCCTAGCATCCTCAGTTAATGCAGGTTTCTTCTCATTTTACTTTTGCACAGATCCTACTCAATCAAAAAATTGGACAAGTTGAAATCACCACCTCATAGAAAGCATTATTCTCTGATATTTAGGAACAGATTTGGCTTCATAAACTTGAAAAGATCTGCAGGTGTGTGTACTCCACATTTTATACCTAATCTAATATGAAAAAGAAGATATAATATCTTATGTCGACCATCCAGGTGACCAACAGAAAAGGCTGGAAGAAGAAATCTAACCTTGTTCACTTCTGAGATCAGATCACTTCCTGCAACAGTAACAAATTTCATTTCAGTATCCCCCATGTGGCTTCTTTAGAGTTTCCTCAGGGAAGGTCCACAGTCACTGGTGCCTCCTCTTCTGAATCAATGACCTGAGTGATAAAGCCAGCCATCTCCTCCAACTCCCATGCCCAGCCAGAGAAGGGAGAGAACACATTGCAAAGCTGTTGTACCTCAGAGCCCACAAGGGAAACAAGTACTAAATTGTGATTCTTGTTCAAGTGCATGAGCCATCTACAGTCTTTGTATATTTTCATCCAGCAGAATCATCCTCAGGCAGTCCTATCATCCTTAATAGATGCAGACCCCAGAAAAAGTAGACCCGTATCAGTGTTTTCTCTTTCTTCTTGTTCAACAAATAAGTGCTTCAGATGGTGTCAGCTGCTCTGAAATGATACTGAGGGGACAGGTTGGATTCTGTGAGAACTCTTCCTGTTCTGCAGAAGTCATACTTAAAATGAGTGAATCTCAGACACTGACTTCAGCTTACCCAGTTATATTTTAAGTACGTCTGCTGATCAGGGCTCTGAGGGTTCCAGAAAAAAAACAACGCAAGAGAGAAGCAGGTTCCTTCCGTGTAAGTGATATGTATGGGCAGTAATGCTCCTTTACTTCTAATAATTATTTAAAAACTTATCTAAATAGTGATTTATGTGTCAAAGCAGTAAGCACTCCATTGATCCAGTAAATATACAGCTAAGGATAGCAAAACACACTTGGCTGTTACAATCTATCAGACAAATGTATATTTAGCCCAAGTTGAAGTATGCATTATTTACTTGGTTGACATTAGCAGCTTGATGAAGCTGCTCTGAGAGCTGTTATGAGAAACCAAGGCAATCCAGAGTGGCGGAAACACTGGCAAATGAAGACCTGACATAATGCCTCATAGCAGCTGTGTAGCGTCAGCTCGTGGCTTGGTTCTGAGATGAGTGTGGATGTGCTGGCAGAAAGCAGGTGCAGGTTTTCCTAGGAGAGTTCACAAGCTGTTCTGCTGTATGGCATTCTTTCTTCCTGCTTGAAGACTACATGAAGCTGCCACATGAGTGGAAAGCTAAATAGCTTGTGACAGAGAAAAAAGTCCCTTCCAAAAACCAAGCTGTGTTTGTTTTGTAATTGGTCTAGAAGGCTTTTCAGAAAGGCTCAACTCAAAAGCAAAATAGTGACTGTGAGGCAGTTAGATATGAACAGGGACTGCTTTCCATAATGTCTCCTTAATTGGGGTTTAGCAAGTGCCCAAAGAAACCAACTGTACAAAAGAAAGCAATCCCAAGACAAAAAGACTCTGGCTGTGTAGTTAATGTGATGCATTATTTGCTCCACAAATTCAGTTTCCTCTCCTGATCTACACTTGACAATTTTCCATTTCAGTCATACTCAGGTATGTCATACAAGTCATATGTCAGTCATACAAGATCCCCCTTTCCTTCTTCCCTCTCTCAGTCTCTACTGTGAGACAGGATACTCAGGACAAGGATATTTATTATGCATCATCAATTTAGATTGTAGGCAATCACTTGTAGGCAATAAGCCTTTTCTAGTGAATCCGTGGTGGCTTGTCAGCACCTGTTGCATACACTAGGAACAAAGGGGGCTTCAGTGCAAAGGAAAGATCCTGGTTCCAAATCATAGCCCATGTTTTTTTAACTGCGTAACCTCCAGAGTTACCTCTGCAGGGTTTTCTGGCTTTCCTATAAAGGTGCCCTTTAAGGTAGTGCAGACACTTCCATGTGGTTCTGATTGCACTGAAAACTTGATGATATCCATCTTTTTCCTTCCCTCCCAGAGGCAGTGCACTGCCAGCAGCATCCAGCTCCACAACACACAGACTCAGGCACTTCTCTTTCCCAGCTTTTGTGAAGCATTAACCAATTCAGGAAGAAGTACAGGAAACGAAGTGCTCTGAGTATCATACATCTGTATGATATAACCAGTAGGTAGACCAGCATGCACACTGACAAACTCAAAGATAAATCCCAAGTCAAACCCTTGCCAGACAGTTTGTGATATTGGCTCAGTAGTCAGAAGGCTTTAAAAAGTCATGTTGTGATCTTTTCACTTGTTTTCTATTGCTTTTCATGGGAAGATGAAGGAGTGGAAAGGCAAATTATTAATTTTGAAAGTTTTTCCTGAAATGTTGCAAACTAGAGGAGTGTATGTAAATGAAAGTTCGAGAGTATCGCAAAATCAGATATCACGAGGATCCTGACCTTTTTTGGGGGGGAAGAAGAGGAGGGAGGTTTGGGAGGAAACTTGCAAAGAATATCCTACTTTGCAAATGTGGCATCACTATTCCGTATTCTTTGTTCTATATAAAAGATGGAGCTAAAATACATATTGTAAGCAACAAGTCCTATTTTTACAGCTTTAGGAAAGATTAAAAAGATTTCACAGTTTAAAAAAATATCCGTCCTTTGAATCTTATGTGGAAGGTTTTTAGGACCCTTGTTGATTACTTGAAAGGGGTCAATACTGGTCTGTGCTTTATTTCAAATCCCGCATGTTACCTCAGATCAACCACCATTCAGATCAGCATGGTGGCACTAAAATAGACTTTCATTTATCTCAACTCTATATGCTGTCGAGAAAAAAGAAGTTGTAGTCAGATAGGTCTAGTAGGGGTATGCAAGCTTGGTATGTTTTTCCTCATTGACAGTACAGGGAGCCATGTTCAATGTTATACACTGTAAAATATGATTTGGGGTAAGGGGAAACATGAGTTCTCCATAGACTGCATGAATTTACCTACACTGGACTGATTTCCAGCATTGCATTGGTGTGAGCATGGCCCTTGGCTTCTCCCATTGCATCTGCCTTTCTTCCTCACAGCAAGGCTGAATTTCTTGGCAAATGAAATAATAGAATTAATGTAAGAGCTGTCTCTGCAAATATTTTATTGTGCTTTAAGTACCTTCAGAGTCAGATGTTTGCCTGGCACTGTGCACAGTTTGTTGTGGTAAAACAAGAGTGTTTCTGTATTTCCTTAGAGGAGAAAGCAGCAGAAGAACTAGTCCTGAGGCTGCTTCTATTGTGGCCAACTTGCTGGTGTCAGTCAGGGCAGTAGATAGTTCCCTCAGAAGAAAGGAGCACAATCCTGACACTGGAATGTGGATCTGAGGCACAAATCTCCTCCACAGAGGATCTTTACTGTAGAGCTTTACTGGCTGGTATAGAAAGCATCAAAGACCAAAATTAATGGGGAATTTTATGACCAAAGAAGTAGGAGGACTTTTTGCCTTTGCTTTTGTTCTCTCTCTAAACACTATTTCACCTTTTAAACTTTCATTTTTCTTTAGATAGCTAGACAGTCAGTACACAAGTTTGGTCACAGGCTGAATGATCTGACTGGCTGAGCTTGGTCTGACAGGCAACATGCTGAGAGTGAAGGGGAGGCTTACGGACTGTTTTGGGAGACAGAGATTGTGGGTTTTATGTTTTATCAATTTCTACTCATACTGATGAATATAGGTGAGATGAGCGAGGGAGATGAGCAGCCAATTCAATATGAGTGATAAAGCAAGCTTCGATTTTATTACAATACACTCACACATTTATACTGTTACAGAATAATTATGCCTACTGTTACAGATAATTATGCCTACTTGTATTGCAATCATTGGCTAAGCACTAAGAGTTACATTATCATACTCCTCCTACTTGCGATTACTGCTACGTGCTTGGGTCCGGGTTCTCTCCTGTTCTCCCACGGTTTGCTTCTTCAAAGTTGTGCAAGCTGTGCACAGGTCAGCGCGACCTTCATTTCTTCTTTGTTAGCAGGACTTGGAATTTTCCACTGTGGCCTGGTCTGGCTCGCTTATGTCAGGGCCGACCCGCGCAGCCCCCCACACAGAGCCACGGCCACGCTCACATAGCCATTCTCCAACATATCGGATTCAAGCTAAGTTCTCTCTTGCAAACTGTCTTCTTATGTTATGATATTTACAGCTTTTTAAAAAGTTTCTGAAAGGATAGGAGCTATATTGATTATCTTGTATCTCTCCTAATGTGAGTGTCTTTATCCAAACTTTTTTCTCTTTTTTAACTTCAGATGAATTATGAGTTGATGAATGGTGAAAATCAGCTGGTTGAAGGGGATTGCTCTAAGGCTTGCACTCTTTTAGGCTCATGCCCTATTTTAGGTAAATAGGCTCAATGTCAGTAGGTTATTACTCACAGGCTGAACTCCTGCACACCCTGCCGCAGACCATGTCCACCCAGACAGATGTAGGTATGCTTATCGCACCAAACAAAGGCCCTGTAGAGTGTCTGAACAAAACACATAATGTAGATAAGGAGAGTGTTTCATATCATTGCTATGACTGGCATATGTGTTCTATGTGAATTTCCATCCCTTAATGTACCCCAAAGACAGATTTTTTTTCTGTATCAACTGAAGTCCTCCATGGAAGTTACTTGGATTTCAGCAACAAGGTAGCACGTATGAGATGGAAGAAGATTGAGTCTCCTTCCACTTTCAGTGTTGAGACTCTTTAATACAAATGAGACCCTAACTGAAAATAATTATTCACTGGTGGTGTTTCTCTCCTATTCTGCCCACATACTATGAAACGGTAAAATATTTCCAGTGTCCACAGAAACCTCAAGCGTGATAAGAAATGAGATTTCTATAAGGTGATATTTTCCCTCTGATTATGTAGTATATTAGCTTGTGTACCCAGCTGAGAAAAAGTATTAAGCCTATACAGAGAAAACAAATAGGAGGGTGATACTTAGCCTTAGGGCTGGAGGAGTTCTTAGTTCTCTATTTCCTCAGCTCTTATTTATACCAGAGTCGGTTATGTTGCACAGTCATGGTTGGCTTGGGAGACCTTGGGGAAGGGCAGCTGTAAGAAATGAACTTTTCAAGTGATGGATGAAGAAGTGTTTCCATGTACATAGCATATTAAAAAAGACTCGGTAAACTGTGGTTCTGTCTCACCTTGTGGTAGCATCTGACAGGTTTAGAGGGAATGGGCATTTTTCTAGTGTCTGTTATAAAATGAAATGGGGTTGGAGAAGGAATTGATTTCCCTGTAAAACAAAAACTTTCATCAAATCAACTATGAGATTTTATTTCTCAAAATAAGAGAAAGAGAAAAAGCACTTTGTATTTCAATGTTGAACTGCCTTCATATTCAGCTGCTGAAAAAAGGGAGAGAAACTAGGGCAGAGGGGCACGGAGAAAGAAAATTATTTCAGGGGAATTTTTTGATGGAGGCAATCCTACAGGAAAATTACAATTTTCAAAGGATGTGTGCATGGGCAAGTAATTCCCTTTCCCTCCTCCCATCTCGGTGGCAAAGCAGAAGACGGTGAAACAAAGATTCATCTTGTTCCTGAGCAGTGCAGCTGCTGTACTACCCTAGACAAGGGAGAGATTTTCATTATATGCTTCTTATACTGTGAGGTTTGTCAACTCCTCTATGGATTTCCTCAACCAGGGGACGGTGGACTGTAGCTAGAAGCAACATTATTTTCAACCAGAAGGAAAATTCTTCCTTTTTTTCAGGTTTAAATGCTCTGACCTTTTGTTACTATCACTCTCACCAAGGCAGACTTTCATTCCTGCTGCTTTCTCTATGTCATTTCTCTCCAGAAGGGACTTCTAAAAGCCAAGAGTGGAGGCCGCTGCTCTAGCACCAATTTAGAAGAGGACACATACTCTCTCCAGACTGTTCAGCTGGGTACAGTCCTCACAGCAGTAAAGTGCTATATGGCTACCGAAAGGGTGAAGAAGGGGAGGTGGCCATGAGGTTGCTGTGAGCCTGCCAGGCCCTGAAGCAGGTTTGCTGCAGAGGTGCACATGGCACCATTGAAGGGAAAAGCAAGCCATTTTAATGGAGACCACCTCAGACAGGAAGCTCGTCTCTTCTCCTGCACGTGTCACTGACCAGCTGTTTGGAGACGGTTGCTTTCACTTCCCAGACGCAGCTGGCACAGCCTTTTTCCAGTCTGACACCTTTTTGTCAGAAAATGCAATATTTTACAAATAGTTTCATAAGAATTTTATTTTGATAGGAGCTTTATCTTAAATGGTCAGTGTATCCCCAAAACAGAAGCTTTTCTTTGTGCTTTGGCTGTCATTTCTTCTTTTACCGATTTGTCTCCAAAGCTCTGGGGTCAGAGGTGTTTCTAATTCCATAAGATGACTGTAGTATTTACAGAAGAGCCCAGGTGCCCTGAGGCAAATATGAATGCTATTGTAGTATGAACAGCAGCAATAACTCTCATGGAAAGCAATACTGTGTCTATGCAAACAGGGTCCATTTTACTGAGATGCTCTTTTGATACAGATCATCTTATAATTTTGGAAAGATAATCAACATTATCTGTGACATGTCTCTCTCCTGTCAGAGCTGTAAACAGCAGGAAGTTCTCATTCCTTTCTAAGGTGGCGGGCTGTGTAGTAGCAAAATCTCTGCAAACTACCTGTTAGCGCTCCTAGGAGGATAACCAGTTTACAAATCTCTGAGAGAAGTAACTCTCAGTCTCTAGTTAAGTGAAGTGTTTGAAAATATAAATCCACATACCATCCTGTGCCAGAATAGATTTCATTTTCAACCAAGTAAAACTTAGTTGTAGACTTCATGTCTTCATTTTCCCTTATTTTGATTTTTGCATTTTTATGCATAGACATATTTTGGGATGGTTAAAAGGGACTTGCAGTCCTTCTGTGGAACACCTCAGGCTGCACCATGGATCACTATTGATCTAGTGACCACCGGAAAAGAAATGTGGCTTGAAAATCTTTCTGCCAGCATCAATCAGTTAAGGCAATAGGAGAGACCCAGTCTTTCAGTTTCTTGACGTCAGCATTGTTGAGGCTTCTAGCATAACAAGGACATGAAAGAGTATTGGACATGAGCTTAGTTTCAGAAATAAGAATATTTCACTGGAGTAGCAACCACAGTTGTTTTAGACTATTATTTTGCCACAGGCCAATGGCAGGCAGCACTTTCTGGATAGGCCACTGCACTACACTTCATAGAATCATAGAATCATATGGGGTTGGAAGGGACCTCTGTAGATCATCTAGTCCAATCCCCTTGCCAGAGCAGGTCTACCTAGAGCACATTGCACAAGAACTTGTCCAGGCAGGTTTTGAATGTCCTCCAGAGAAGGAGACTCCACCACCTCTCTGGGCAGCCTGTTCCAGTGCTCTACCACTCCCACAGGAAAGAAGTTCCTCCTCATGTTTAGGTGGAACTTCTTATACTCAAGTTTGTGCCCATTTCCTCTTGTCCTCTCACTGGGCACTGCTGAGAAAAGACCAGCCCCATCCTCCTGACACCCTCCCTTTATGTATTGATAAACATTGATCAGATCCCCCCTCAGTCTTCTCTTCTCTAGACTAAAAAGACCCAAGTCCCTCAGCATTTTGAAGGAAAGAGACTTAAGAGTTTAAGACTTAAGAAGTCTTAAATCTTATTTTAGCTGTGGTACTGTGTCCTGGACAAAATTCTGTTTGTCTCTGCCTCGATTCCCTGCCTGTGAAATAATGTAATCCAAAGCATACTGCAGGAATGTGCTCCAAAAGAGCTGGATATATTAGTAACTAACAAAAAACCTAAACACTGCTAGTTCTAATATGACTATTAGATTCTCACACTGTACTCATCTACATCTGCATGCAGTCACAGATTCATATAGCATGAAAAAAAGAAAATGGACCTTGAAAGAAACCAATAGTTCTTGACACAAATCCAGGCAAACAGGGCAGGCTAGCTTGCTGGTATGGTTGCTCAGATAATTAAGGCTTACAAAGAGTGCACATCCATGTTCAAATAATGCCCAAAAGGAGGCAGCCAGAACACAACCTGCCTCTGGAAGGGTTTGACTTGCATGCTGCTGAGTTATTCATGGCATGTGAGCTGTGTAGAAGGGATTTTTTTATTTTGGGGTTTTTTTTTAATGTTCATGGGAGAATCTTTTCTTTTGAAAACAGCCTCCTAATGCTCAGGACAGCTTCCTGGGATACACCTCATTTAGCGGCAATTGTCTCTGTAATGTTTATAACCCTCCCACCACCATCCAATATATAGTTATCATTTATCCTCTTATTTGCCTAACACAGTGTTTAAAAGCCCTTCCAGTGCTTTGTTTTGCTTACTTTTCCATTCCCTTGCTGTCCTCATGTCAGAGATATTAAAACCTCTTTTGAACAACTGACATCTCCATGTCAAGGATTTGTGATTGAAAGATGTTTTCTCTGGTCTTTATCCTGCAGCCTCTCCCTCCTTTTTAATTACAAGTTTGGGACTGTGAGACACCATCTACTATTCTTTGCTCATTATATTTAATAGATGCACATTTTGGGCTCTTCAACAAACTGACCAGATACATGGAGCATGTTAATCTTCTTGAGAAGTCTGCCCTTTCAAAATCAACAACACCACTGTGTCCTCAGCTGAAATCGCAGGACATTAAGGGGAAAATATAAATAATTAAAAATAATTTTAAAAAAAGAAACCAAAACACAACCAAACTACAAAGTTCTTATTATCATTCTTAAGGATCATCTGTGCAGCAGTTTGTGGCAGTCCAAACATGACTGCTGTGTTGCAAAAGCCTTTGCACACATATGACACAACTTTAGATCACTGAATATCACTGAATATCACTGAAATTTTTGGAGTTGGAAGGGACCATAGAGATCATCTAGTCCAACTCCCCTGCCAATGCAGGACCACCCAGAGCATGTCAGAGCATGCCTCTCAGGATGGCATCCAGTCGGGTCTTGAAA
>BJBW01004251.1:0-47954 GCA_004320125.1 Scolopax mira
GATTACATCTAGAATGAGTCTCTCCATTATCTTCCCAGCACACAAAATTGTGTGCTTTATTTTGTGTGCAAATTCATCTTGAACCAGAGCCCGGAAACATCTGTAAAAAAAAAATCCCCCAGTTGAGAGGCTTTGATGTTCAAGCTCATAACTAATGTTTCTGAACATAATAGATTTTGGGAGTACATGCACTACTCAAGATTCCCTCAAAAAGCTGGGTTTGGCATTAAATGATGAGACTTCTGGAAAGAACACTCTGAGTCCTGTTAATGCATCTTTTGGTATTATAACCCAAATTGTATATTTTCAAAGCATTTTATTTTACAACTATGTCCAAGTTACAGTCTTATTTATCTTTATAGAAGAATAGTGATTCTCATCTCAATCACAAGACTGCAGAAGCTGTGCTTTTGGTGGGAAAATTAAAATCTTTTACTCTGATAAGACAAACCAAATGCATATTTGATAATAAAGGACTGTAATCAGAAATCTCTTGTCTACCATCAGCCAATCTTAAAATTGTTTTTACTTAATATATTTTTCCTGCTAAAGGTGAAAAGGTAGAAGGTTATAATCTGGCATCAGGAGCAATGTTGTGTACCTTAGGAATTGCACATTTGACCCTGCGACTGAAGGTAACCATTATTTTTATCACTGCTATCATATAATCCATGTTTGTGTGGTTGTTCTGTAGTTGCCATTGCAGTGTAAAAATGAAATATGGTTTAATAGTGCCTTCAGCGATGGAGACCATATTAGACTTATGGATTATGTTCATAATATTTTGTCTAAGGTAAAAACAAGATTACTGATCAAAAGTAGCATTAGAGTGACAAAGGTTTTCATATTTAGAGGAATGTTACAATTTGGGGCAGCATAAACTGTGGATTCTTGGAAAAAAATATTGAAATATATAAGACACTGTCAGATTGCTAGAAAAAACGAACACATTTCAGTGTGTCATCTAGAAAAGGAGGCTGGTTTCTTGAGTTTAGAATTAAAGACTGTGAAAAAAAAGCTTTACCACTTAATTCCTCCCCCCACCTATTCAAGTTTATCACAACAGTGGTGATAATGAAAAGAAAGGTAATCATCCACTTTGGTAAATGATCAACTATAATGGTTATTTCATTTGATTATCAGTTCTAGCTTTTAAGCAAAGGGAAAGACTTTTCCTTTGTTTATTGTTTCCTTTAACAGTAGTTTTGTTTTGTTTTCTTTCCCTCTTTTTTCTTTTCTCTCTTCTTTCTTCTTTTTTTAAAAAAAAAAAAAATACAGGAAGAAGTTTCCAGGGTTGCATTTTACATCAAAAACATAGTTTTTATTTGTTTGTCTAATTTTCTGTTCTCTTTCTTTCATTGCCACGAATTGGAAGGTGACAAATGACTTTGTGAAGGGATAAGAGAAAGAGCTTCCACAGTGACATTTAAATTGGAACCCATGTTTGATGGCATGCAGATGATTTAAATACATGTCACCAATGCACAGTTATAGAGGTGGATTTTAAAAATGTTTTTGCTTCCTTTACTGCTGCTTAACCATGCAGCTGGAGACAGCTGTGATCCAATGGAGCCATTGTAAATAAGCTACAATCATTGTCCTTCAAAGCCTTTTCTTTCCTCGCGTTCCTCAGGTGAGCTGCATTGTGGGACTTATAAACAATGACTAGAATCTTAACGTTTACTATGCAGATAGAATTGGTGGTGGCAAAGTCACCTTGTAGCGAGCAGTCCAGACCCCCTTTCTAGGTTTACTATTCAGCAGGGGGTCATAGCATGTCAAACTCCCAAGACTCCACATCTACCGCGAGCAAAACATATTCATCCTTCCTCTAACCATATGCAGGGGGGCAGAGCTGGGATTACCATCACTGGAAGTGAGCAAATTATCTCCTGCAATCAGCACGTGCCTAATACATGTGCTTGACCTTCTCTGACAGCCCTCGGAAAGGTCTCCATCCTCCTCCAGCAGCCAGCATGCTACTGTCATGCCTAAATCCAGTGTGCTCCTTTAATATGCTCTATTTTCTTGTCAGGAGGAGGTTTGAATTAAATTCTGCCACTGACATTTGGGAACATTTGGATCCTACCTGGTTGTGATATCTGGTGCCCCATTTGATTTACTGGTGAAACAGAGGTTCTTAGGGAGGGGGTGTGTGTGTGTGTTTTACTGCTATTATTCATTAGCAGAAGAGCCAAAATCAAGCTCTTAAGATGTGAAAGACCTCCAGATCCAGGGCTGTCGATGCTTAATTGGCATGAAAAACCCGAAGTTCCCTTGTGGTTTTATTACACGCTCAAACACTGTGAATTCAGTGGATTTGCAGACTCTGTTAAATAATCTCTGTTAAATAAAGACAAACCCAATGATTAAATGTCTCTCGGTACCTTGCATGAACTTACTGAAAGATTAACAGTCTTAACACACTAACAGTGTTAAATCCAACTATTTTCCATGAAAAAAAATGCTATGTGAATATCTGATATGGTGATGTTGGAAGAGGAATAGCTCAATGCCACACTCAGGTTGTGCTGTATGGTGCTTTTACCCCTGCATGATAAATATAAGTCCGGGAAACAAAGGATCTTCAAAATGTTTTTTTTTTTGGGGGGGGAGGGTGTTGGATTAAGGGTCAGCTTTGCTGTTTGTCTCGTCTTGGCACCATCCTACTCTTCTCCTCTCCCTCACCTGACGTGACCCTGATCAACCATCAGACGGGTTGGTTGCTGTAGTACTTGGGTGGGTAGTGATGGTTCCTTGTAACACCAGAGCTGTTCTGGAAAGGCAGCAACATCCTCCTGGTGTTTTCATCCTTTTGTTTTGATGGCAGAATATCTGTCTATCTGCGTATGCATCCATACTTAAACTGAATCTTGACATTCATTAGGTGTATTAATACCTATTCTTACCTCTGTTTGCACTATAAAAAAATTAATAAGCCACAAAGTTACCTCTCATCTTCATTAGATGGAAATTTGCCCATTCTGTCTTTTATGTTTTTCACCTATCTCTCTGCTCCCAGGCCATCAATTCTATTTTTATTTTCCTTTACTGGTACTATTCTGTATGAAGTCATCAGGTTTTTTGCTTCTTATACTTGGTTAGCTCAATGTTCTCTCCAACACAGACCTTTCCAAATCTACACTGTTATTCCTATGTCTAGTTTTTCTATTTCACAGCCCTTTTATTCTCCTCTCTGTTTCTTCACTCTCGGTGTTATACTTTCAGCCATGCTCCCCCTGCTTTGGACACATTCCTCTCCTTTTCACCAGGCAGCCTTTTCTCTCCTCCATCAAATTCATCTTTACTCACGTTCCCTCGGCAGTCCTTTCCATCTCTTTCCCTTTACCCATGTTTCCTCACTCCTTCCAATGCTCAGCCCTTATCTAGCATGCTGGTTTGGCTTGTCTGACTTTGCTGGAAGCTCTGCTGGGCATCGACTCAATCTCATTTCAGATTATTAATGGGGCTGGAAACCCCTGCTGGGAGGATGAACTTCAGGTTTGCAGGGCTGCATTGTAGAAATAAGCATCACTACTTGAAGATTGTGTCTTCTCCCCCCTGAGAGAACTTAGGACACGTTTTATCGGTCCTGACTTTCACATATAACAGAGATGTGAGAGCAGGAGTCCTGCTGGTGTCCTTTCACAAGAGGATTATTTATTCTGAAGGTGGCTCCACTATGGCATTGCCAAGCCAACTGGAGCCAGCAAAGTCAATCTGGACCAAGGCTGAAGCGAAGTCTGCCAGAATTGCATGGGAAATGAGTGTTGAATCTTTGTGCATCTGGGTCCATGGATGCGGAGGGGAGGACTGGGCACAGCCAGGAGTCAAGCGGAGCAGCATGTGGTGCAGCAACGACGGATAATTGGGATGAGCTGAGAGCCATCCAGCCTCGTTGCGTTACAGAGAAATGCTGGTTAACTGGGAGGAGCACCAAATGGAACTGGAAGGAATAAAGGTAGTAAATAAAGGGAAGAGCCTTTTCATGAATACAGAGCTGGAGGTGGCTGCTCTGCTTCTCCTCTGCTTGGCACATGTTGTGTCAGGCACTTGGCAGGACAATGTGGTTCACAGCTGCTGAGGAGGAGGAGTCAGACCTGTAGTACCAATAAGGAGAGGTGCCCAGAGCACCTGCCCTGTGTTACCAGGTTGGGACAACTGGAAGCCCAAAATGATTCCATCTTCTCAGTTGCCACCAGTTCTCTGGCTCCCTGAGTCTGCGCTGGGAGCTCAGAGCAAACAGCAAGAGCTGGGGCAGGTGAGTGAGCGGTTATGGAGGAGCTAAAATTCCTTTATTTCCCCCCCAAAAATACATGCCTGGTGCTTGTACGTCTGAATACCATTGTGAATCTGGACCCAAGCACATAACACAGGGAAGGACAATCTGGGGACAATTGCAAAGCACTCAGGAGAAGAATTCATAGACTTGGGAGCTAGGAGGGACTGTTATCATCATCTAGTCTGATTTCCTGCATAATACAGCTCAGGAAACCTCAGCTGTATTTCTGCATCAAGCCCATAACTTTTGTTTGAGTTATAGCATCAATTTTCAAGAGACATCCAGTCTTGATTTAGAGAGGATAAACTTTGGGTTCTTTTTATCCGTCTTCTGATGTCTGAGCCTTGAGGGTACGCTTGCAACTGGTTTTGAGCTTTTCTCTGCAAACAGAAAGGCTCGACACTAACTTATCAACAAAAAATTAAATTAAGGCTGAATTTTTCACAGTTCCTTTTTCATCCATGACTTGGGGCTTTAAACAGTACACCCCGAAAGTCTGAAGTTTCTGATAACATCACAACTTCTGGCAAAACATTTATCTCCTTCCTGGAGATAGACCTGATTAGCAGTTTCAGAAGGCAACCTCTTTTCTGAAGTTTTCCACCAAAGAGGAGGTGACCTGACAGGCGGCCCTTGCCCCATCGACGTAACTCTGCTATGGTGAAATGCAGCTCTCCTGTCCCATCTGAGATCTGTCCGGCTCTTGCTCCAAAGCACCCTGAGCCACCGATTAAAAAGGCATAAAAAGCATCTGAATAAAATGAAGGTTAATAGATGCTGATGTGGGAGTAACCAGGGCTGTCAGGGAGCGATTAAGCTGCCGAATAATCTTCCACCTGGAGCTGTCAGGCCGGTGTCTAATGCTTCATTCAAAGAAGGAGCTCTACATTCCTGATGAGTAAATGACAGAGAAGATTTCAATTAGAGCTGCTCTGTGACTCAAATCCTGACATTTCCTGGCGGTTTACTTTCAGTTCTCCCGCTGTTCTCCCGGGGACACCAACCCATTAATAACACATTTTAAGATGTAGATGGGGGGGCACAGCTGCAGTTGATTAGCAGGTAGCCATCAGTGGGTAGGGAGAGTGCATCTTTCTTGAGCTGTGAATTGCCTTTATTATAGATATTTGGATGGGGCAGAAAGGGAGTTTAAAGCTGCTAATTTGAGGGAGCTGGTCCTGCTACTACATCCATGCAAGGGGAGGCAGGCCCTGTGCAGGGCCATCAATGCATCGCCAGCCTGATCTCACAGCAGGTGGGAGGGCAGGGGAGGTTTGACCTCCAGAAAGGTTTCCCTTTAGTTTTCCATGCAGTTCAAAACAAAACAAAAAGTAGTTTGTGAACTATTAGTTAGTGCAGAGTGCCGTGGGTGAGGGAGGGAAGGTAAGAAAAATGCTTTAGCTAAATGCAAAACGTTTTGCTTGACATTATTTTTTGTTTTGAATTTAGCATGAATTAAGAAATGGTTGAGTACCGTGAAAACAGAATGAAAGCTTTCATTTTGAGTCAAACAGAATGTTTCAGTTGATTGAAGGTGAGTATTTGCTCTTTTTCTCTCATTAGAGTGGAAAAATTGCTTCAGGTCAACACAGAACAGCTCTGTTTTGTTTTCCAAATGAACTGAAAAATCCATTATGCTCGCAGCTGTACCTGCATATCTCTGCTACTCTGCTCCTGAGGTCCCCTATGGAGCTGTCAGCAAAACACAAGATAGAAAACAGATTAAACTGTATTTTTTTGTCTGTTTCTTGCTCTTGTAGGGATGAAAGTGAACCACACCTCACAAATCTGAACTTCCCTCTGGATCCCACTCAGGAGTTTTAGAAACTCTGACTCTTTTCACTAGAAAGGGTTCAAGTCAAGCTCAGCATTTTGCACCTCATCCAACTTCATGCCTATATCCTTTACTGTAAAATAACACCTGATGGGACCTGGCTTCATCCTTGTTATTGTAGCCCATGGAAAAACAACCAACCCAGATGAGTCCACAAGGCGTTCCTGTTCCTTGTCCCTGGGTCACCCCTCTTAGCTGTGCTACCTTCCTGCTACCACCAGCCTGTGCATCACCAAACTGTACCCTGGCATCACTGACTGTCAAACCCCACCAATATCCCAGTGCAGGGACTGGATTTTCATGCTGGGACATATGGGAATTCTTTCATGCCTTGGTGGGAGAGACTTGTGTTAGGAAGCCCTGGTTAGGAAAAGGCTGTGCTTTCCGAGTGGCTGGGTTTGAAGAAAACAGCCTTTGGGACAGCTAATTGGGAAGGTTTGTATGTCATCTGTGCATGGCATGGGGTGTGTATGAGGGTCTGTCTTTGTTCAGTAGGGGAGTGACTGCAGGGGTAAAAAACTAGTTTAACAAAGTAATTCCATGCAAATAATCCACGGTGTCAGGGTGTCCTGATTTCAGCTTGGAAAAAGTTAAGATTTTTTTCTAGTGAAAGGAATGCTATATTGCATGTTGTTTTAATTGTCACTAAGCAATATTTCTATTTTTCAAGGACTTTTCAGCTTCCTAAGGAGGCTGAGAAGGAGCATAGACACAACAATGGAAAATTCATAGACATAGATCCATAGACATCATACTTAGTACATAAATGGGGGTTGGCCAGGAGTGGCAATTCGCAATCACCACTCAGGAGTCTGTGATTCACCAGTTTACTGGGTGGTGAGAATGAACTTGTGTCATTATTATTATTGTTGTTATTATTGCTATTTCTTTTTGTGTTATTGTTCTGTTAAACTGTCTTTTTCTCAACGTAAAACCTTCTGGGGTGAAGAAGAACAGTGCGAGCGGCTGGCTGGTCCAGGCTGTGTGACTGCCAGCTGGGGTTAAATAGTGGCACAGAGAAAGAAACAGTGAAGGAAAGGTGACACTTCACATAAATCCATCCCTCTCTGCATGTCAGCGCCTCTTCTGTGTCTTCCTGCTTCTATTGGGAGTGCATTGTGAATATTTCAGGCTGCAAAGAAGACTTCACTTTTTGCAGCCAACTTCACCCTGCAAAGATGTCATTCTTCTTGCTAATTCGTAGCAACTGCATTTGCTGGACAGCCAGGACTACTGCACTCTGTACTGCACTGCCTTGTGCCATCTTCTGGTTAACTCCTCTCTGGCTGGACCGACTGCCCCGGGGACTGCTCTGCCTGCAAGCTCACTGCCACAGAGGCAGTGACTGATTGTCTTGTGAACTCACTGCAAGCTAGGTGAAAATCATTTCCCCACTCTGTTAAACTCGAGAAAAATGGTTCTCAAGCTGTTTTGCTTCTCGGAGAGCAGTGCTTCTATCATGTTCCCATTCACATCGGTGCAAAGTGACGGGAAAGTGGGTGGAAAACACTTCCAGGTGTGAACCTGTAGATGAAGCCTGTAAAAGTTTACAAGGTGGACATGAAAGCATTCTTTTTACATCGATCTCTCTCTGTTCAGCACCCCTTGCTTCATCCTGTGATACACCAGTCCTGACACACAATAAATCTCGGTGAAGAAGAGTAAGCTCGTGTTTGGGCTTTGGTTTCTTCCCCATTTACATTCTGTAAAGGGACACACGTGAAGTGTCACCTCTGAGCTGGTTCTGAACCTCAGGAAATATTGTCGGAGAGAGTGTGGTTTTCTGATTTGCTCTTTCCTCTTCGCTGGGCTCTGTTGGCTCCGGAGTGGATTTACTGCCGTGTTCTCTCTGCTGTCCATCGGGCTTCACTTTAACGAGTGCTTGGAGGGTCATTCATCATTACATTGCTATGCAAAGGGGCACAACCTCAGTTAAAGATTTAAGACCAGACCCCCCCTGCTGCAAGGCTTGTCCCTGCCGTAACTTTGACTCTGTGAATACATGTAAAACCCCGTGAGGAAAGTTAATATATTTTTGCTAGCTTGTAATGATGCTGGGCATGTTGGACCAAAGTTGTTCTGTGAGTTTTTAAGTTCTGTCAGGCTGAGCTTATCAGGAGAGAGTAAAATTTGTAGCGAGTGTGTTGTGGAGCTTGCCTTGCACATCCTGAGCCTAATCAGTGGAAGTTATACAGCCAGGGGCACAGATTTCTGTTTTCTGTACTCATCTAGAGCACAGAAAGAAGGAAGAAGTGGGCGAGACTGGCTGACGTCTACATGTGCCTTTTGTCTACATACATAAGTATTTGAATGACAATAAATATCAAATTAGTCTAGTGATAATTGCTGGGTTCTGGTATTTTTAGAAAACTATTTGTAGAAGCAGAGGCAGAACTAAGAACTTCTTTCCAACAGGCTCCCGGAGACTAGAACCTCTCAAATGGTTTAGAAAATAGCAGTGGGAAATGCTTTGTGAGCTTTTTTTTTTACCCTTCCTCTTGTCTCATGTCTGCTCATGGTGCCTTTATCTTGACCTTCATAAGGGCTTCCATATTTTAATTTCTTACATCTCAAATGCTTCCTGTCCTGCTTTTCTTGTCTGGGGCTGCGTCTGCCCTCTTGAGCTATGAGCTTGCAGACAGAAAAGCACTATTCTACCTATTATACGTGATGCAAGTCCAAAGCCAAACCCACTAATGGAAAAGGGTAGTGTGTTTACCATGAGTACACTGAGTTTTTTGGGTTTCCCACTGTGCTTTTTCCCAAGGACTGCTTCCCTCCTGGAGTGAGTGCGTTTCCAGCATCCCCATCATGTACTCACACGACAGTCATAAAATGGACTCTGCTTTCTTCACCAGAATGCTGCTCTTATGAACACTATGTTATGAAAGGGATTTTAGACCCTTCTCTTGTAGAGGAGAGGCTGTGGGTGTGATACTGCAGTCGGTGGGACGCTACAGTACCACCACACATCCATGGCAACTGCTCCCAGGTTTGTGTGGCAATTTTGGGAGAGATTAAGGGGTTTTTCCTTAAGTCAGGACTGGCTATTCCAGCAATGCTGTTGCTCTCTCTACTCGTCCTATATTGATGAGACCTCCTTGTACAATGAACTCCTAGAGCTTTATAATCCTTCTGGATATGAGATGTTGCTGGTTTTTTTTCACTTCACAGCTCCCTCACACCACACACTGCATGTATCCACTGATGGATTCAGTATTGAGGATGTGCTTATAATTTTGGGGAGTAGGAGAGGCACCCAGAGGAGCTCAAGGCATGCCTTCCCCCACTGTATGTGAATGAGGGTTGCATGTATCGGGGAGGTGAGCAGTGAATTAGACGTAATGAGGGTTTGTTGCACCCAATTATTTTGCCCCCTTACTCTGTCCCAGGAAAGGGGGGATTTATAGTCACTTCTCACAGCTTCCAGTGCCTGCCCGTGCAGGGGAGGTTCTGCTCCTGTATGCAGTGCCACAGACAGCATCCATTTAACAGAAGCTGTTATGTCAGCTCGAAGAGATGAAACTAAATGGAGCCTATTTTTAATAAAATTGAGAATAAAGTGTGAGAGAGTGAGGAAGGAGAGGTGGGTGCAGGAGAGAAGGAGAAGTGAATTCCCAGTGATCATTAGCTGGCGAACTCTTGGACGTGCAGGTCTCCATGAATGTGCTGGTAGAAAGTTTAGTGGTGGAGACAGTACACCTAATGGGATCTCGGGGGAGTCATCCTCTCACCTATGGATAACAGGCTGCAAGACAAAGCTGTCAACTTTTTCTGATTTACTACTCTCTTGCAGCAGGGAGATAAAAGTTTGCCCTTCTTGTCGCAATGCAGGCAACAGGACTTCTTATGGCAACGCTACATCAAAACCCAAAAAGGTACAACTGACTTGAGCCAGGCAGGCCGGGGAGGGAGAAAAATATACAAACTAAAATAGCCTTTTGTTTTAGATCCAGAAAACGCCTGGTGCCTCAGACTCATTTTCTGAGAAATATGCCCTATAACTCTCCAGCTCAGTGACTAGAGGAATGACTACTAAAACAGGCTCTTCATAGGAAAATACCAACGTGCAAAAGACTATATGATATATGAATATTTATTTATAATCTGACTTCTACATGACAAGTTTAGAATTTTTTACCCTGAATGTGACATGGTGAGGTGAGTGTTAAATTGAGACTTTGCAGACTTCACTTTTATGTTCTGCTTCATATTTTCCGTGCAGCCTCAGCCAAGTAAGTCCATCTTTGCTCCTCTCTTCCCTCCCTGCAAAGCAGCTGTCATGGCGTGTTCGCAGCTGGGAGGACTCTTGCAGAGATGTTCATTAGAGCCAGAGGGACAAATGAACGTGACAGTAATGGAGACAACAGTAGTAACTCAGGAAGAGTTACAGACTTGCAAGCATGGCTAGCTATAATGTAAGGTCACAGCTCCAAATACATTATAATCCCCAGGAGAAGCACATTGCTTCTAATTTTGTTGTTAGCAGCAGCTAACAGGGATGAAAGGGCCAGAACTGGGCCATCTTGAGAGCTTTAGTGTTGCTGTAGAATCTTGGCTTGGACATACCTAAATTTTCATCTGTAGAGCAAAGAGTGCATGGGATGTATTGGTGGTTGCTAAATTCTCAGGTCTCAGTCTCAAAAAAATCCCTGAGATCAAAGAAGAGTGAGACTGGATGTGGTACCAGGGCTGGAAGGACATTTGGTCTCAACCTCCTTGATTCTTCTGGCATCCTTGAGAAAGACAGATATGACAAAAACTGAGGCCCAAGAGAGGTGTCAAGAAACCAAAGGGGAGGTGACATCCTTCTGTCCTCATCTCTCATCTTCTCCAACAGCATGTCCTGGAGAAAAAGCAGAGGATAGGTATAGTTATCTGTAAGCAGGCAGAGCTGAGGTCGATCTCCCCTGGGGGAGTCACTGAAGGAAACATCTCTGGGCACATTCTCAGGTTGGGTCCCCTCAGTTGGTGTCTGGTGTCATTGCTCAAGACCGTTGAGCCTTCCCTAACTTCAGGCTTCTGAGTTTTATTTAGGGTTTTATTTTATTTCTGACTGGTGGCATTAAAAAACAGGGAGATGGGAGATATTTTTCTCTTTAATTTCATCTTGAGTATTTTTGGAGCTGTCTATTTATCGCCACAAGATGATGAGACAGATAAAATGGGATGATAAGCTTACACTAGAAGAGAAACTATCAACTATCAACAGACCTGTGGATTTGTTACCCTTCTCAATTCAGGTGGATTTAGGGGTGAGGGGAGGATAAATTTGCTCTAACATTTATTTTTTTTTTCCTTTTAGATAGTCATTAACTCTCCATGGACCATGATTTTCATTTCCCATTAACTTTGAGTTATTCAGTCCGGAACTGAGCTGGAAGGTAATTTCAAAAGGCAAAAAGAAAGCCAACTTTTTATTTAATGCTAACTGTGGCTGGCTTAAATTCTGCCCTTTATCAGGGCTTGTATCAAAGACAGGTTGATGGGGATGGTGCTATGGGCAAGGGGAATTGTGGTTAAGGATGGTCAAGGAATTGTGGACCAGTCCAACAAGGAAAACAGGATGACCAAAATAATTCATCAGAGTTACAATCAGCATTACGTTTGGGATAAGGACTTTGTTGCCTATGACCATGTAACAAGCAGATGAATAGTACAGTGCTTTTTGTGTATAACTGAACAGAGAGCTTTTAAACCATTTTTAACTAAGGTTGAAAGTACCATAAATCCTTAACCCAAGAGGGTTTAGGAATGGTTTTGATTCTTCCCACAAATCCATGTTTTGTCTCTCTCCTTTACCTTGAAATAGTGCTTAAGGACAGAAGCAAAATCACTGCTTCACTTGGAAGAAACAAATGGCTCCACATCTACACTGTGTCCTCTAATAGATTAAAAACTCTCTCTGAACTGCAGTAGAGATCCTTCAGGCTGGTTCCCACACCTCACCACCCATCCCTCACCCTGCCATAACTAGCATGCTTTCAGGCAGGGAGCTCAGACTCAGTAACAGCAGTTTTCACTTTCCTTCCCAACAGAGCTTTTCTTCCAGGAACAGACCCAACATTATGTGTTAGTTTCTGGCATTGCTGAGAGCTTTGCACAATCAGGAATCCAAGGCAAAGATTTAATAGGGGGAACTGGCCCATGTATGGCAGTTGAGTAATGGAGTTGAGATCTTCACCCACAATGACCATAAAATGGAACAAAGCAAAGCAATAAATAAATCAGGGATGGGACAGAAGGTAAGAAGTTATTTATCTTAGTCTCTTTGTGTGTTTGCTTTCCCCCCTTTGGAGTAGATTTCCCCTTTCTGCATTTTCTAGTGAAAAAAAAACAACACCAAAAGTCCTGAAGCTGCATAGTTTTTCAGCCTGAAGCTAATTGCACGAAACAGCTGACTGTGCTGGTGGGAGAGAAGGAATCCTGGCTTCAAGTAGTGGCTCTCAGTCAAAAATGTAAAGGGCCACTAGAAATTAATGTAGCTTATCATGTTCATAATGGTTACAGTGCACATTAGTACAAGGTTTAGTGGCTCATAGTTTGCTCAGGGAAATTGTGTTTGAGGCTACTTTGCATACACCTATCCTGCTGATTACTCTCTTCTTCCCATTCCCCAATTAGGAGAGAAAAGATAAATTCATGTTAATTAAAAGGTAATTGATGACAAGATGACAATACTAATATAACAGTCCATGTTCCTAAGTAACAACAGGATACTAAATACCACCAATCCAATTTAAAAGACAGCACCAACGTTCTAATACCTAATACCTGTTTTCACTAATTGTGGAAAATGATTAAAAGGTCTGGTTTGGTTGTTATCTGGGTGTGGATATGAATCCCTGTAGCACCCAACGTGTGAGACGGGTGAAACCCTGCATGTTGTACTCTCCAAAGCCCTTGCGTCAGCTGGGGGCTGCTGGCAGCAGCAGCCTGCTGTGTCCCTGTCAGTCCTGGGTGCCTCTCAGCAGTGCAGATGGAGCTGAATCCCTGAGAGGATGGGTGATCTCCCAGCCCTGCCCCGGCACAGGGTGGCGACAGCTCAGTATGATGAAGATTGTGCAGCTCCTGCTGCTGCTGCCAAGCAAGGAGGGATGTGGTGGGGAGTGGTGCTGCTGGGGTGTCATTCTCTGCCCCCAAATAGATACACCCTCATAAACCCCGTCCCGAACATGCCAGTGAACAGCAGGGGCCAGGCAGGCTTTTGTGGGCTCTGGCACCGAGCCCATGCCTGTGCCATGGGCAGTGAGTCCAGGACATGTCATCTGCTGCTGGCAGTTCGTTGCCCAACCATGAAGCTGGCTCTGGGCAGGGATGGAAATCCCATCAGTGCTCACACTCAGTCAGAGCAGCTTTGTCCTAGCTCCCCAGGAGACTCCCTGACCCCCTCCACGGGAGAAAGCCTGTCACAGTGTCCTCAGTAGCGAGGCCAAAACAGTTTGTGCTGCTTGTTGGCTTCCACACTCCCCCACTTTCCTCTGCCAAGCCAGGCAGGGGCAAACCAGCATCACAGGCTGGGACCTGTGTGGTCCCATTACTGCTGTGCTGGGACCACAGTGGTGACAAGCCACCTAGCAGCCCCTGGCTTTTTTTCCTCCTGCATGCTGTTCCCTAAGCCCAGGTGCCAGCAGCTTGTTTAGGATCGGAGTCATTTCATCCTTAATATAATCCAAAAATTCCTCCTGGTCTGTACTTGCTCAGCTGAGAGCATGAGGCTCGTCACTGTGGTCCTGCTGGCTCTTTGAGGGCTCCTTGCATGTGACTGGTATCCAAACCTGCACGATGGAGTGGCCCCCAGCATCACTTCTTCATAACAAAGATCCATTCCATGGAGGTAACGGCTTTGAAGGATTGAGATACTTGAGTTAAAGAAGAATTAAATTTATTCTGTCTTTTTCTTGATTTTTTTTTAAAATTTGATTTTTATTTATTGTGTGAATCTGTACTCCATGACTAGTAGCTCTTCCAGAAAATTGGCAAGGCACCCAGGGTTATCAGGGAGGATAGAGGGTAAATAAAATGTAGGGAGGGAAGATGAGGAGTCAGTGGTCACAGGCTATTTGGATAACAAATCTGCTAAGCCACCATCCAAGGAAAGAGAGAGCGAGCGAGCTAAGTGAAGATGCCAAGAGAGCCCTGGAAATAAAATCAATTCAGAGAACAGATGAAATGTGCTGTAGGGAGCACAAATTTTGTTTCAGACATGTCCATTTTGTAAGCAAGTTTTCACGTTCCCTCTGAGTCAAAAAAAAAGAGCTCACTTGGACTGGCTTTTTGTGGGGAGGTTCTCCAAGTTTTAATTCACCCAAAAAAAGCCTCACGCCTATCAGTTACATTTGCCTCTCTGTAGAAGACCAATCATTTACTAAGCCATGCATAGACTCTGGCCTGGGACCCAAAAAGATGCCCATGCAGAACATGACCTACTGACCCAGTATGCTGAGCTCTGACACCGTGACAGAAGGGAGCACACAGGTACCCAGTGTTCTCTCTGCTTTATGTGACAAAACACTCGAGAGACAGGCACACAGCACGAGAACCTTTAAATAACAACACAGGACACTGAAGACAGACAAGAAAGGTGACTGTCTGTCCAGTGTCCAGCTAAGACGGTGATGCTGCTGGGTGTTATAAGGGAAAATCTGCTCCGACAGGCAAAGGTTTTATCCCTTTGTTCTCAGGGCCCTGTGGGTTGTGGAGGGGTTGGAGAGTGAGTTGGTTTGGTTTGGCTGTGGCTTACTGTGGCTTCTGGGAATTATTACACACTGTTTCGGGATCCAGCAGTGGTAGCGCTGTGTAAATGTCAAATATTCGTATTTTTTATAAATGTTGCTCACACTCAGGTTTGGAAGTGGCTGCAGAACTATTCCCTGAGGGGTTTGGTCACTGTCATACGGATGGGAAAATAACTGCTGGACTGGGACTTTATCATGACCGGGGAGCACCCATGGGACTCTCACAAGCTGCTCTGATCTAATCCTTATGAAGTCTGACCCTTCCTTTCAAATGAAGACTAATCCATCACACCCTGATTGTGAAAAACATTAGCCATTGACAAATGGGGTGTTTACAGTGGTAATAACGGCTTGATTGATAGCCAGGACTGGGGAAGGACTGCTAGCTCGGCTCCTGCTGGCTGGCTGGCAAGGCAGGGATGGGCGACAGAGCCACTGAGCCCAGCCCTTCCAGAGGTGACATTTAACATCTTCATGGAGAAGCTGGTGGGGAGTAAAAGGGATTTTCTGAAGCTTCAGCATTTTTTGACAGGTCTGTGCCAATGCCCAGCGTTCCTGGGGTTGCTATGGGAAAGAAGAGTCATCAGATGTGGCTACCTTTTGCTGCTGATGTACAAGCTCTGTTGCCTTTAGACTCTTCAGCAAAGGTAAATAAACTTTGCTATTAGCTTTTTTTTTAAGTATCTAAATCATGCAAGAAAAAGCATCCACTGGCCTCTTCTGCTATAAACTGTAAGTGGTCCTGAAGACCATGAAAACAGCCAACTCCTTAAGAAAACCAGACAGAAGTACTGCATGCTCTGTTGAGTTTTTTGTTAGGATTTCTCTCCCCTGTGTATTTTTCACACTCACTGAATTATGCATTTGCATGCATTATAATGAGAATAGCTACAATCATGATATATTTATTTTATTTTTTTTTAAATCTCATATAAAAATGTTATAGGACCATTTTTGATCACATGTTTGCATGGCTCCTGTGGTGGAAATGCAAAGTGAGCCTGGGCTGCAATATAAATTTTGCAGGGACTCACAGTTGACAGAAATAAACCATGTGGTGAGGTTGCTACATGAACTGAACATAAACATGAATTAAACCCTGCAACTGTGAAGGAACCAGGGCTGATGAAAAAGTAGTACTAAAAATGTAAATTTGAACTCTAGAAGAATGGATTGGAAGCAGATTTAATTGCCTCAATAAAGGGGTAACATGAAAATTATGGGTGTCAGAGAAGATTAAATGTACCTCAGAAATCAGAATAGACTGTTAATGTGTGATGGTTGAATGGCAGAAGCCTGACAGAAGGCTATTAGACTGATGCAATTACGCAGAAAATGTGGATAAGTGGTTAAAAAAGGTGAGTGAAAGGTAGAAGCTCTTGTTGGGCCCTTGTACAGCAGGGTCTTTGCATCATGGTGTGATCTTGGACTGAATCTTCTTTTGACGACTTCTGATGGGACTACTTGATGTCCCACCCTTGTTTGGGTCCTGGGAGCTTTGTAACCTTGTTCATGTGGCTGGACAAGTCAACCTATTCTTTGGAAATTTGGGCAGAGATGGCATGAATATGTCTCAGTGCAGGCAACCAGGACACAAGTTGGGTGTCTCCACCCAGCACTACATGTAGACAAGGACGGAGGTTGGACAGGAGACAGCTCACCTAATTTTAGACATCTCCATCTGCACTGTTTAGGTTTCCTTTTCAGTCAATGGAGAAAAAATCCTGGACACTTTTAAACTGCTACTCATCTCACTGCTTTTAGACATAAGCATGGCAATAAGATGAGGAATAGCTATGAAATGACTCCTTGGGTTTCCCCAGAATGCACAGGAATGAACATAGGAGAACATATGGCAGAGACACCAGTATTAACATATATGAGGTTATGGCGGTGTTGTGAGAAGACCAGCAGCTGGACTTAGGTATGGATGGGTCCGAGCAGGATGCCAGTGCCTGTTCACCGAGATCCTGGTCTGCTTCTGCTGTAGATGGTGTCTTGCTGATTGACAGACACGCACGTGTGAGCGCTGCATGGCGAAATCACTAGAGCACTAGAGAAACTTCTTCAGTGGTGCAAAAGAGGTGCCACAAGGATGTGGCTTCTGTGGTCTCCCTCTGTGGGTAGAGGACACTGCCACTATGTCTCTGGAGTGACTGCAGCAGGGGTGGAATTAGTCAATGGGAAGTGTCAGAGGCGCTCAGAGCTGATGAAGTGTCACCATGCTGGCAGACAGAGTCCGATAAATGAAAGGCTTTGAAACAAAATGCAGTCACCAGATTCTCAGCAATTTTTCTAATAAGACTGTGTCCAGCAGCAGGAGCACGAGAAAGCCCTTGTGCCACTCATAAATTTTCTTGCTACCTCCCCTTTACAGAAACTCAGTGCTTTGGCCAGCACAAATTTTGCAGGAAAAAACAAACTTTCTCACTCCCACATAACAACAAAAACACATATGTTAAAAATAGGTACTTTTGAATATGCATGATTGAACTTAGAAACAAACAGCAATGTTCTGGGGAGGAGGCTATTGACACAGATCAAGATGCAAAGGTAACAGACAAGGCACTGTTAGCAGTGGGTCTGCCACAGCTTCACAGTGTGACCTTTGCCAAATTAATTGATTAATGGATTAATGTGAGCATCTTGGTCTGTCTTGGTAGAAGGAAATACGTGTGTTTATTCAGGAGAATTGCAGGGCTCAATTATTCAGTGTTTCGGCAGCATTTGTGTAATGGCAAGATCAAAAAATGATGCTCTGCAAGTGCATAAATTTATCCTGATTAGATTAATTGTACAACTGCTCCCTGATACTTCCAAACCAAGGGTTCCCAGAGGAGACTGCATTACAGTCTGCTGTTTCTCATAATCCAGACACAGAAACTCTCCTTGCGCAGCTCACCTTCCTTCCTTGGTGAATTGTTTGAGACTGGATCTAGCTTAACTTCAGAAAAAATGCAAATGTCTAGAAAGCCAAGGTGTCTGCTCCGCAAACTGGGTCAGATGAGGAGAGATGCCATCAAGTGAACTAGAGTAGGGGCTGGCAAACAGTTTTAACCACAGGGACACTTCAAAAGCTGAAACCTTCTTATTCTGCAGGTGGGTTTGCTGTGGCCTTGCAGATAGTCCCCAGGGCTGAGTCTTCCATCTCCCTTTGAGGTAGGCATTCATGAGACATCTTCATGGCAGCACAATCAGCAGCACACTTCATGTCGACCATAGCTTGTCCAGAAACTGTTCATTCAAGGATTTTCATACAGCATCAGATTATAGGATTTGGGGGGGGGGGGAAAGCAAAACTTAACCCCAAACCCAAAATCTATTATCTCAGTCTTCCATAATTCTTTCTGAAACTGCCAGAACTTTTTATTTTTGCCAACTCATTTTCTCCACTATTTATGCCTCCAGTGCAGGCTGTCAGCCCTACACCGGAGTCACTCTGCCTGTGGATTTCCTGTATTTTTCATCTGCTTTTTCAAAGCCCATCTCAAGCTGCCATAGGTAAAAGAACTGCAGGAAGCCATAGTTTAGGAAGTTTTCAGAGATGCTTGCAGCTTTTTTTGCCTGCTGCCATGCCTGACAACTTGAACTGGTGGAATTATTCATTGGAAATAAAGCATTTGAGGAATATAGCTATTGATTGTTGTGAATGATTTATATATAATTTATATTGCTGTAGCCTCTAATGACTCCTTATGGATCAGGGGTTCTACTTTGCACACAACTGCATTAAGGCAGTATGTTTAGTCAAATACAGTAAAACAGGCAGGTGTGGTTCGAGACAGGGAGCCCAAGGAAGGTGACACAATCATATTTGGTGTCATGACTGTCACCGTGTGTCCTGCTCCGCTGTTAGCAAGTGTAGGTATCTCATCATAGGTAAATTTTAATGAGGTATTTGGAGAAGGAAAAACATTCCTCCCATGGGCAGCATGGTGATATGCCAAAAGAAAAGAAAGAAAAAGCTTGCTGGAAAATGTAACTGACGGGCAATAAAAGCTGGCATTATTATCAGAGCAGAAGGTGGGCTTGATATTTTTTAACGTGTCTGCAAGCAGATTGCCTTTGTTGTTGTTGGGCTGCTTGTCTCTCATGGTTGCCTGTTAAATGTTGAAGTCCATCTGCGCTCTCTCACACACATTCTAGCCCAGAAGCTGCCTGGCACGATCAGGCTTATATGTTTTAACAGTCGGTTATTCAACCAGCAGGAGAGGGCCCCAGCGTTTCTCAGTGCTGCTCCTGTTCCCCGAGTGCCTGCTTTGCCCAGTCCCCTCTTTTTATGTATAACTCAACCAGCACCAAGCCGTGTATTTCTTCTGAGATGAATGAAGTGAACTTTCGAAGATTAGAGGCAGGATCCTTACTCAGAGTGCTCTCCTCCTACCTCCCACCTCCCACCTACCACCTACCAAGTAGCTTAATACAACCATAAAGTCTTTGCCTTTTTAACCCTTTGAATTCATGGAGTTATGGTTTAGCCATAAGCTTTTATTGTGTGTTTTTGCTTTGGTGCATGTGCATTTGCTAAATTGTAGGTATTATTGAAAGTAATATAACATAACTTAGAAGGGATAATATACCAGAGCCGTATGTATTTAATGAATACCCAAAGGCCATGAAGAAATAATTCTGACCCAACCATGCCCCTGAATATTGAGTTTTGCCAGAGAGTAAAGACAGATTTGAAACATAATTCTGTAGCATCTGTTCTGCTACCGTCCAACAGCAGGTGAAGAGGTTTTGTTAAAAACAAAACAAAACCTGAAACGGTTGAAAGCAGAGCAGAGGATGATGGTGAGGAGGAAGCTTTCTGAGGACAGCTGTCCTTGTGTAGGTCCTGCAGCAGCTCTGCTGGCTGCTTCTCAAGAGCAGGAGGGACCTTCTGGAAGAAAACATGTCAAAGCTGTGGACCAAAGGTGGGGTTGTTAATGGTTTGAAGTGCTTTGGAAATATAACAGTACTGCTGGGCGGGAGATTGTAAGAATATCTCCCAGGAGCCAAGGTGTGAACACTCAAAGATACTGGTTTTGAGCAGCAGAAATCCTTCTGTCTGATAAAAAGAAAATAGATGAGAACCACAAGACAGGACATTTATTCAAGGGGCCTAATGTGGAATCTGTTTATGAGGAAGAAAGCCTGCAAGTCAAACTAAAGGGAAGGAAAAATGAGAGAGCCACTGGGCCTAGGCCAGGTTCTAACCATGACCCAAGATGGGTCATGCGGGTCATACTCCGGAGGAGAATTTTCTCACTTCAGTAAGTAAATATCTTTGATAAAAGGTTCAGATTTATGTAGAATATCTCAGTGTCTATTGAAAAAAAACCAAAAAACAATGAACCTCACCTCAGAGATTGGCTGGAGGCACCGCATTCCATATCCATGTAGTGTGGGCCAGCGCCGACACAGGATTGTAGCTTTCTGTCCATCAGCCCACTGGTATGGGGTTCACCAGCTGAATTCCAGTGTAGAGCCTGTGTGACACTGTGATCTCCTCAGAAAGAGAGGAGATAATGGTGCTCCTGGTAACATAGTGTAATGAGTTACTCTTGCTGGTGAGAATAATTAGGAGTTCTATGCAATTTGTCTCCTTTGGGGCATTCTGATAGACATTCAGGATATGGTATTTTTGTACAAACACTAAAGGAAAAAAGCACCCCAAGAAATGCCCCTTCTCTGAAGAGCTTTAGTACCTAGCTGGCTCAAGCTCAGATAAATATTAGAAAGTCCCAGAGATATTAATAAACAGTGTATTAGCTCTGTGTTTGAGGGTACCATGAGGACTTGCAGATCAGCCCAGGTCAAACTGAGCAATCGGTTTTGCCTCATAGCCAGAACTCCTAAGCTGGTTTGTAATCCA
Organism: Scolopax mira; assembly: GCA_004320125.1. Taxonomy (NCBI): domain Eukaryota; kingdom Metazoa; phylum Chordata; class Aves; order Charadriiformes; family Scolopacidae; genus Scolopax; species Scolopax mira. The sequence continues at coordinate 20,712 of BJBW01004251.1, forward strand.
AATATCTCCTCTGTATCAAATCTTCTTCCTGAGTCAGGTGTTGCACATGGGTTCCCCAAAAAGGTTGTATTGGATCATCCATGAGGGCTTCTTTTGCTTCTTATATATATATATTTGTTCAATATTGTTCATTAAACAAGAGCAAACCCCCCTGCATAATTGAGAATCATAAGAATAATGAATCCATTAAGAGATGTTGGATGGATTATGTCATGCATAAGGCTTGGTATTTTAAGTCAAGAGTTAAACAACCCATTGTATTACTATAATTAGAGTTATAGGAATTGCAGGAAAGGAGCACCAGATTTCCAGTTTGGCTAAACCCTCCCTGATTCCCTCTGGCCACAAATTATCATATTTTTTTCTCTGAATCAGTCCTCTCCTATGTTTTCAAGCTGCTGTAAATTCAGTGCTGTTACAGCAATCTCTAATCCTCACACAGACTGCTGAAGTCCTCTGTTCTTTTTTATTTTACGCAAGCTCATTTGTGAGATACATGCTGCTGAGAGCCTGATCTTGGCTTTAGCTCAGCTGATAAGTAGGAATGGAAAGACTTTCAGGTTAGAAAGACAAATAAATATTTGGAACTGATTAAGCTAAAAGAATGTTCAATTGTATGAGGTTTCAGGGCTGATCTATACATGGGAAGCCAAGTTATATGGAGCCAAAGTTGATGGACTAAATCTAAAGTATACCAGCTGAGATCTGCCACTGATCGGTATATTTTGTTGTTCCTTCTTGTTTCCCTGAATATATTCTATATTCTACAGCACAGTGTGACAGCTGGCCCTGAGACAAAGAAGGTAACATACGCTGTAGGAAGAACTTGTGTTTAATACAAGATAGATGCACATTTCAGCACTTAATCTGAGCTTCCACTGAATGTGCAAAGTGGTTAACTGCATCTGCAGATGCATTTGGGGAAAATAATGAGTGTGCAAATAGCACACATGATTCAGTACCCAGTCTAAGTCATGATCTATCATTGTGTCTTGCGCTTTGTGCTGGACCTGCAGCGAGTGGAAAGCTTCCAAACACCTGACATATTGGCTTTTCTGTCTTTTAATGGATACTCCATATTCTGTAATAGTAATGGCATATACAGTCAGTGTTCCTACTACTTTGCATTGCCCTTTGGGGGGAGGCAATCAAGCCTGAGCAACTTTCTCCTCGTTTTCTTGAACAATCCCCTAACACACACTACAATCATCTTGAAATGCATTCAGCAAATCATTATCTGATTACACAGTTAAAAAGCATTACTCTGTATCAGTTATTTAAAACATCTTCAAGGGTTTCATTGATGAGGACTTTCTGAAAAGTCAGCGGCTTCTGAAAGGAAGATCTATTGAATTTTGAGTCACTGTATGCTGGGTGTTACATTACAACTTAAATCAGATCCAGCATTTCACAAGGAAAGTAAAACAGAAAAGTCAAGTGAGATAAAGGGCTGTTTATCCATAGGAAAACGTGATATGTGTGAAAAGAGCCACCGTACAAAAGGGTTAGCTGTTCGAAATGACCCCTTAAAGGAGATACAATTAGACCTTAATCGTTTCTCTCTTCAGTTCAAAGCTCCCAAATCTAAGTTAATGAACACATATGCCAAGTCAGCCCTATTTGTACCTTGCTTATCTTGACCACTTAAACAAGCTGGCTCTTTGCTAACATCACTGTTTATAGAGATTGCACATCTCTGTGTGGGAGCGTTGCTCCTCTTTGTAGGCTGGATTTTGCTCCCTACAGAGTGTTGAGGATCAGATGCAATTTGTTCATTCTAAGGAAGTCCTAACAATTAATTTACAAATAAGTTGATAAAAAGCTAATAGCTGCTAAATTAACCACAGGAGGACTCCTGAACTGTTCCCTGAACTGCAGGAACATGGTGGAAAATCACAAGAAAGAAAAAAATTGATGAAGAAAGAAAGTTGTAGTCCATAAAGTTCAAGTGAGGTACAATTGATACTTGACACCATCATCTTATTGGAAGGCAATTTAGTTTATTAATGTGCACAATTACACATTAGTTTATTAATGTGCACAATTACACATTACAACACCATGTGTTTAAGGCTGCTGTATGTTACAGAGAAGCTGCAATGTCGAGTCAAGCTCTCAAAAGTTGTGTCTATGTCAGTAAATTAAATACACCCAGTTTTACTGTCTCACTCTGAGACTGGCAGGCTCATCTGCATACCACACCACACCACACTCCTCTTCAGCATAGGCTGCTGTTTGAGGATGCTTGTTGCAATAGCCCTAAGATGTTAAATCACAAATCCTTCAAGGGAATTGTCTCGAAATGGGTTTGTTAACCTGGGCCAAAACTGGGGACTTTTGTACAAATTCTGGCCAGCGGGTATCTGCTAAGAGAGAGTGAGGAGGAAGGGGAGGAGGCAACAGTAACACTGTGCTGAGCCATGCTGGAAGCCTGTTGGGGACCTGGAGGCAGCAGGGGCTTCTTGTTAGGGAGCACTGAGCACTAATAAATTCATAATATTTCTAGGTTCAGGGACACACTTGTTGCCTTGTGAGGTACAGATCACAGGTCCTGCCTCTGAGACTGACTCATTTTAAAGTGCCCTGTGCATGCAGACTGTCTGTCTGGAGTCAGGCTTTTCCCTTTTCCTCCCACAAATCAGTGTTTCTCTTTCCATACGCAACACGACATTTTTCTCTTCTCCCATTGAATCTTCTGGGGGAGCAACCTAGTAGGGCCAGTGGTTGATATGGCCTTTGATGCTAGCCCATCATGGTCCATTGGCCTCATCCACTTTAAAGTGTGCTGCCCTTGGTGCCATTTGGCATGGCACCTACAGGTATCTGCATTCCTCTCGGTATGCACATACAAGACACACACATGCACATATATATTTGTATACATACAAGCTGTGGGGCTGTCAATTAATTATATATAGAACTATAGAATAGTTTGGATTGGAAGAGAACTTAAAGATCATCCAATCTCACTCTCTTCCATGGACAGGGACACCTCCCACCAGACCAGGTAGCTCAAAGCCCTGGCCTTGAACCCCTCCAGGGATGGGGCAGCCACAGTTTCTCTGGGCAACCTGGGCCAGGCTCTCACCACCCTCACAGGAAAGATTTTCTTCCTAATATCTCATCTAAATCTCCTGTCTTTCAGTTTAAAACCATTGCCTCTCGTCCTATGGCTCCCCTCCCTGATCAGGAGTCTCTCCCCAGCTTTCCTGGAGCCCCTTTAGGGACTGGAAGGGGCTCTAAGGTTTCCCTGGAGCCTTCTCTTTTCCAGGCTTCTCTTTTCCAACCCCAACTCTCTTACCTGTCTTCATAGGAGAGGTGCTACATCTAAATGTGCACTACATATCTCCTCAAATGTAACTTCTCAGGTTGTTTCAGGTATGGTATTTCTGCCATTTAAACTTTGCAATTATCATATTCACAGGAGTGTGTGCTGTGGGTCGTTTTGTGATTAATTCTCTGTGCTGTTGGCCAGGAGGCTGTCTCAAGGTGGAGTGCTGATCCAGTAGTACAGGAGCGCACAGGTTCCCCACGTGTATCATCAGTTCAACACTTATGAATTGGTTCCCATTGCACTTCATCAAACATGTTGTTACAGACCCCAGGAGCTGCTCATTCATACCACAGCCCAAGTTACCAGTAACACCTGCAGCACCCAAGGTCTCTTGAAAGCAAAATGAAATCCAATCCCCAAAGCCTTGTAGTTTTGATGAGCAGAAAATCACAGCAGCCAGTGTTGGAAAAATAGGAATTCAGCTAAAGCAAGAGTACCTTGACAACACTTGGTGCTGCAAACATCACTTAGCTTGACAAACAACCAGTAATAGCTAGTGTGAAAATAAAGGGTTAGGCAGGTAGAGAGATAAAGTATGAAGAACATGCTGAGCAAATAACAGCCTTTTGAGAATCAACATTAGCATAATTACTAAACATAGGTAATTGCTGAAATAGCATTTGCTGGCAGCATTTATGTTTCTAAATTCAATACTTTCCCTCTTCCCTACATAATCTTCTGCTAGGGCTATAGAGTGTGCTTACACTCTGCTTTCAGCTGGGAGAGGGCTGGTATGGAAATTGGCACCATCTGAAAGCTGAGGACGTAGAGGAACAAACACATTTAACACCTGGGAGTCCAACCATCCTTTTTAAACAAGGTTGTCATACTCAGGGCTACAGGCTTTGTTAAAATCTATATGTTATGCCATCAACTCAGCATTTGTCCCAGCGCCCTACTCGATATTTGATAAGACTGGACATTCTCAAATAAATTCCTATTGATTTCTCACTGCTGAAATAGGATAAGCATGTGACAGACACAATGAGCATTTAGTACAGCAGATCAAGCCATTCCAGTACTAGAAAACAATTTGGCTGATAACGCCCCCCCCCCGCCCCCAACAAAACCACAACCAAAACCCAAACAAAAACCCCCACCAGATATAAATGCAGTAACATGCAGTGCATAAGCAGAGGCCCTGACTACAATCAAAGGCATTAGCTGGTTCTGCTTAGAAAGACATTTGGCCACAGTTTTGGTGGAAATTAAAAAGAAAATTAAAAAAACCAAACCACAACAGATGAGGTTACACCTGTGAATGTTATAGGGCTGATCTGCAATTATTTCTGAGCACTGTATGTGACCTGGGCACTGAGGATATGATGTACTGGCTTACTGCATCTCTTACTGAACGTCGGGCTGCAGGGCAGATAGGAAGCTGTCAGAGGCAATAGCCGGCCCCTACCTGAGTAAATTACCTGTAAATACCATGGGGAGGGGGAAAAACTACTTGTGCTCTATTAGCTGGGAAGATTCCTCTGGATAACAGAAGCACAAAAGGAACTCCGCTTGGGTTTTTTGAAAAGAAACAAAAAAGTGATTTGACAGTAACTGCAGAGGGCATAAATGCCAGGGTGGCTCGGGAAGGTCAGCATACTGTGGAGACAGCTCCCATGGAGAAGGCTGAAGTAGTGGGGCCTTTTAAACCTTCAATGTTGACATATGACAAAAAAGTCATATATAGAGGCAATTCTTACTGGCTGAAAATATCTTTTTGTTTTAAAAATTCAGAATTCAGATCCATCTCTGATATCCATCTCTGGACTTCGGACCATGGCTCACTGAAGGAAGATACCTACTTGCCTGTCTATCTCAGACGGATGAGCTGAGAGAAATGGGTACCAGCCTGCCATAAATGTGGAAGGATTGGGGGAGTAAAAGCAAGTCTTTTGGCCTGAGCAAAAGTATGGAATAAAATCCTGAGGCTCTCTGAATATTGCCTCATTGTCTCTCTGTTGAGCCCATCCAGGGGTTTTACCAGAAGAAACCCAGGCACGTGTTTCATGGAGCATAAGTTATGCTCTCCTCAGGGATAGCTCAACCCTTAAAAATTTACTCTTGAACACAATTTCCTCAGAGGAAAAACAAAATAAGCAGGAAGCATGAGGCCATTTGGTGATCCAAATATATATAAAAGATAAAAAATGGCAGAGCCTTCAAAAATCAGCCAGAAAAGCCTTATACCACCTAACCCTGTGGTGGCATTTAGAAAGACGTTTCTTTAGGCAAGAAGATCAGTATTTTGCTGTCATTCATTATGGATTTACCAGTTTTGTATTGATTTTGTTGAGGCCTTCTATGTACTTTAATTGCTGCAACAGAAAAACAAGTTGCTATACATGACATTTCCTTTCTGAAAAGCTGGCAACAGAATTGCATGAACCATTGAAAGATTCACTGATTTCCCTTGTGAGTCAGTAATAAAATGATGACTGAAACAGCTTGTCCTTCTTTCTGTTCCAAAACAGCTTTTTTTTTTTTTCAAGAACTCTCACTAGCCATGGATTTAAAAGCAGAAATCTTCCTAATTGCTGGATAATATGGTAGACTTCCCTGTAGTATCTCACAGTTATGAGCTCTGAGGTTTTATCGATTGACTTTGAGGGACAGGCACCTGAGCACCTTTGCTTGAGCGAGGAGGGCTGCTCAGGCTGTGGGTCAGGTCCTCCCAGTGTTGGCCAAGGGCAATGAGGATAATTGACAAAGTGGTTTCTGGTGCTCTCATGGTTAGATTGACTCTCAGAGTTGTGGGTTGAAAAAGAAATTTCCTTCTTCTGGGCTGTAAGCCACCTCAGAGTCAAGGCTTCTCACCTGGGAGATTTGCAGCAGCTGGAAACCCATATGGTGTGGGGCAAAAAAATATGTCACAGAGTGCTTGCAAGACTGAGGAGTAGGTAAGGTCTCATCCTTCTGAAAGGAATGTTGTCATTTCTAGAAGTTCTTCCAGGGCATTTTCAGCTGCTCTAGACGAGCAGGCTCCATTTTCCCTGAGGAGCTGCCATGCCAGCAGAAGGCATCTGCTTAGTGAGTTCAATATTTCTAAACAATAGTGTTTTAATCTTCTGTGTTATCTGTTGACCCCCTCTGCCTGAGTTTCCATGGTTGTGCTCTTCTCATTGTGCATTTCCAAACCTTTAGGTTTGTTCTTTTTAAACTGTTACCCTGGCAAAACAGAGTTTGGGGAAGGAAGTGGGCAGGAGATAGTTAACCTCCTTGAAAACTGCATCAGAGTTTGAATTTTTAACAATGCCCACTATTCTCCTTAGCTGGTTTGGGTCCCATTGCATGAATTAACGTGGTAGAAGAAAACCACAGAATTCGTCCCTCCAGAAACTTGTTGTGTGCATATTTAGGTATCGTAATGAGAGTTGTTATGAGAAAACATAGATAGATGAAGGCCTGTGAGGTGATCCATAAATAAAATAAATTCAGTACATCTATAAATCAATTAAACTCTGCAACAATCCCATAAGTCAGTAGTACATATGTTTCTTAGATGGATAACCCAACTTCCTGGAGATGCAGCTGCTGATGATTTTTCTCAGCAGCATGTTGGAAATAGAGCTTGAGAAAACCCCTAGAAGGATTTTAGAAGTGGCAAGATTGCTGAGGAAGGAGAGGATTTGTTAGGGTTGGTTAATCTGATAAGAAACAATTGTATGCAATTAAGCAGAGTAAACCAGAGTCTAACAGCTCTAGGGGTATATTAGGAATTGTGTGTGTTGTGTGGAGACGCAGAACCTACTTCCTAAAAAAGTATGATTGATAGCAGTGGAAAAACCAGGCTCAGTCCAGAAAGCAGAGGTCGACTAAAGGAATAAAAAAATAAAATGTAGCTTTATTTTCCCTTCTGCTGATCCTGCTTCAGAGCTGCTGGAAAACCTCTTCAAGGAGTCTTTGCAGGCTGTTTTGCATGGCCATTTTGGCATAGCCCATCTGGTTAATGCTAGCAAATCTGGGCTGGTACCAGTTCCTGAAATAAAACTCTTTTTGCCAGAAGAAGAAAGTCTAAGAATAAAAAAGTCTGGTTGTGTTTTTTCCATCATCGCCTATGTACTTCTCAGAGACATGTAAATAAAGCCAACTTGTTGATGAGAAATATGTCAATCAAAGAGCTGCTGAATGTTCTGGAGACAGTTATCACGAGATGTTTTGACTAAATGTCTGAGAGCTCACGCTCTTGGGAAATTTCTCAATAGATCTGAAGATAAACACACAGTCTCTTGGCATCTCTCCTGACTGGATGAGAATCTGAGAACTGATAATTATTTACATTTAACCTGCGCACCTTGTAAAATTTGTGGTGCATCATTTAGAAGGCAGCATTGGAGCATTTCTCAGTGTTGTTTATTAAAGACAAAGTCCCAGTGAATATTTAAATTCCGCCAGATTGTCTACATTTCAAATCACGTCAGAATAAAAAAATTATGCTCTATGTCATAGTCACTTTGGTCACAGTTGAAATACGGAAGTAGCAAAAATCAGATGAGTGAACCTGTTCTGGAATGCTCACCACTGGGGGGGTAACATCATAGGCACTTGGTGAGGCAGCAAGAAGAAATTTGGTATTCAAAGCAAGTTTTGTAAGTTTTCACTTAAGTCACGTGTTTAATGATTCCTGCTGTGAAAGGTCCCCTGCTGCTACAGTTCTGTGCTGCTGAATGATCGTTTATTGGGCAGAACTCTGCAAAATCTCAGGTCTGGGTCTTCAGGGAGCCAAGATGAATTACTGGGAGCTTGGCCTCAAACAGCAAGAAGTAAAGATTCACAACTAGGCACCTGCAAAAGCACCAAAGCAGGAAGTAGCACGTCGGTACTGGTGGTCTTGCTGCTTGCTTTTCTGCACAAAGCTCTGAAAATGGGCAGCGTTCACTGTGATCCAGAGGCTTCTCCCCAAGCATGAGTGCTCTCGAGCAGTGACATCCAGCCTGGGACAGCTACTTGAACTAGGACATGGGGCAGTAGAGGACAATACAAGACAATCTCTAAGAAAATAACACCTCCTTAAACTGGCCAGGAGATATTTTTTTTTTTCCCCTCTTATTTATCTTTTGATCTGTGGGGACATCAGCAACATCCAATGTGCAGGAATCTTGAGGGATGGTTTGAACTCAGAAGAATCAGTAAGCAGAGATTTTTTAATTAGAAAACTTGAATTTTCATCTCTGCCAGCAGCAACCTTTCTGATTTGTTTACCAGGAACATGCACAGGAGTGGTTCTTTCTGTTGTTCTGGTGACACAAATAATAATCCTTAAGTGGTTTTGTTCTCCACCTACATTACAGGTACGGTCATTTTAATTTTACCTGTGACAATCCATCTCTCCTCCATAGCACCCATCTGACTGGCAGAAACACAACCCCACACAGCCCATTGAGTAGTAAACGTATCTGTGAAATGTCATGGCATTAACTAAAATTTCACAGATCAGCACAAGGAATAAATATAATGAAAAAAAATAGTTTGCCCTTGAGAATTAACCAGTCTCCATTAGTGGGAGTAAATGCCCTTACTCCTGCAGCCTGTAAAGTTTTGTAAATCTCTGTCTCAGCCACAAACCTATTATTCGCTTGCCCAAATTCTGCATCTTTCATCTCAGTTGAGTCAAAAAAAAATACAGTCTGGTTCAGAGCAAGCGATTGCAGGTATGCAGTGCATTATATAATTTCCATTGCCCAGCACTGCAACAATATAGGCATTTCATCTGAGCTGTCTCTCCCTCTCATCAGTTAGAAGTTCAAGATGGTCAGTGTGGTGTGCATTGCACTGACCATCTGTCCAACGTAGCCTGGTCAATGGGGGAAATGATGCTGACATTATTTCACTGAATTTTTTAGAGTTGCAAGGGACTGTAGAGATCATCTAGTCCAACTCCCCCGCTGAAGCAGGATTGCCTAGAGCTAGAGCATGTTGCAAGACCCTGCATCCAGGCGGGTCTTGAATATCTCCAGAGAAGGGAAATCCACACCCTCCCTGGGCAGCCTGTTCCAGGGCTCTGGCACCCTCACCATAAAGAAGTTTTTCCTCATATTTGAATGGAACTTCCCATGTTCCAGCTTGAGCCTTTTGCCCCTTGTCCTGTCGCTGGAAACCACTGAAAAGAGTCCAGCTCCAACATCCTTCAGCCCACCCTTTAGATACTTATAAACATAAATAAGGTCTCCCTTCAGCCTTCTATTCTCCAGGCTAAAGAGTCCCAGCTCTCTCAGCCTTTCTTCATAAGGGAGATGCTCCAATCCTTGAGTCATCTTTGTTGCCCTTTGCTGGATTCTTTCTAGTAGCTCCTTGTCCCTCTTGAACTGGGGAGCCCAGAACTGGATGCAGTATTCCACTTTTGGCCTCACCAGTGCTGAGTAGAGGGGGAGAATGACTTCCCTTGACCTACTAGCCATGCTCTTCCCTATGCAGCCCAGGATTCCGTTAGCCTTCCTGGCCACAAGAGCACACTGCTTGCTCATTGTCATTTTGCTGTCTACCAGGACCCCCAGATCTTTCTCTTCGGAGCTTGTCTCCAGCATGTCCACACCTAACCTGTATTGTTATCTAACATTCTTCTTCCCCAGGTGCAGGACCCTACATGAGGTTCTTCCTTTTCCTTTGGAAAAGGCCCCTTTTCCAAAGGTCACAAACCTTCTTTTTGTTCCTGAGATCCAGCCAAAGCTCTTTCTTTAGCCAGGCTGGTCTTCTTCCTTTCCTGCTTGTTTTTTGGGACTTGGGTATGGCTCTTTCCTACACTTCGAGGAGTGCCTCCTTAAAGTAAGACCAGCCTTCCTGGGTACCTTTGCCCTTCAGGACTATCTCTCCAGTCTGTCCAGGTCTCGCTGGGTGGCAGCACAGCCCTCCGGGGTGTCAGCTACCCCTCCCAGTTTGGTATCATCAGCAAACTTGCTCTGTCCCCTTGTCTGGGTCACTGATGAATATATTGAACAGGACTGGACCAAGTTGATTCCTGGGGACACCACTGGTTACAGGCCTCCAGCTTGAACCTGCTCCATTAATCATTAATCACCTTTGGGTCCTGTCACACAGCCAGTTCTCAATCCACCTCATTGTCCCCTCATCCAGTCCAGTGTCAAAAGCCCTGCTGAAGTCAAGGTAGATGACATCTGTTGCCCTCCCTTCATCCAATCAAACAGTTATAGCATCACAGAAAGCTATCAGATTGGTCAAACATGATTTACCCTTGGTAAACCCATGTTGCCCACTTCCAATAACTCCCTGCTCTTCAACTTATTTGGAAATGACATCTAGAATCAGTCTCTCCATTACCTTTCCAGGGATGGAGGTGAGACTAACTGTTCTGTAGTTCCCAGGGTCCTCCTTCTTGCCCTTTTTGAAGACTAGAGTGATGTTGGCCTTCCTCCAGTCTTCAGTCACCTCTCCTGTTCTCCATGACCTTTCAAAGATGATAGAGAGTGGCCCAGTGATAACTCCAAACCTATTATGGATTTATGAGGCATGATTTCCCCTTGAAAAAATTATGTTGCTATCACATATTTATAGATATAATTTCATATTGTCTGGGAAAGAGTAAGAACTCACTGTCCTAGAAGTCTCAGCTGTGCCCTTCAACTCTCATTAAAAAATCAGTAATACAGCAGATACTGGCTGCGCAGTGAAACTGAATCAAGTGATAGGTTGCCCAACATCAAAATTAGCAGTTCAAAATTTTGCTACGTGAGATACACTTATATTTGTGTCATCAATCTGTCCCAAAATTCTTTCACTACGACTTTCCTTCTAACCCCATCCCATTCCCGGTAGAAATCTCATTGACTTCTGCTCAATGGAGGCATTACATTTATCTAGAATTCCTATAATTTGCTGTCATCCTTAAGAAACAAATAGAAAAAGACAGTGTAAATAGAAAACAATATGAAATGCATTTCAGCTTGAAATTCAAACCCATAGCTTACGAAGACTTTGTAATCTGAAAAAAATGCGTCAACACTGAAATTGAAAAGACCCCAACTACTAAGCAGTAGAATTATTCAAAATATACAAAGCAAAAGATCCAGGAGCTTGGAAGGCCACAGCAGTGAAAAGTACACATTGGGATTGTACTCTGTTCATCACAACAATAGCAAGAATATGAATAAAAGGTGTTCAGGGACTTCATCATGTCCCATCCTTTTAGTCATGTTCCTTCTGACAAAGCTTTTTTTGCAGAAATGGTCCAAATATAGAAAGTGCTACTACTTTTGAGAATAAGTATTTGCAGGACTCGCTGCTTATTCTAATTTTTGGTAAGTGTTTTGTGAGCAAAGAAACTTAGGGAAAACTCTATGATTTAAAAAAAAAAAAGGAATTTTTAGAAATAAGTTTCTATCATTGACATTACAGAGCAGCTGAAACACTTGCTCTGCTTGAGTGTATAGTCCTGGAGAGGATTAAGGTTTTGATCACACAAATAATGTTTTCTGAAAAAGCATCACAAGTATCACAAGAAAACTGAAAGGAATAGTTTATATTTGAGAGACACTTTTCAAGAGATAAAATATTTCTGTTAAAAAGCTGAAGGTAGTGTTTGGACAACCTTGTTTGCCCTTTTGAGAATTATTGCATAATAAACATTCTCTTGACATGCTCTTATTAACATCAAGAGTAACTGGTTTTCTGCATACTTCATTCAGGTAACAAAAGGCAACACTACAGTTCAAGGGTAACTTGCACATTTCTACTCTTAAATGAGTGCATTTATGTCATAATGTTCCTTTTTGTGTGTATGTGCGTGATGGCAAAGATTCTCATTGCATTATTTACAACAAAACCTACATACCCATGTCTCATTTTGGCTTTTATTTTTCTTTTGAAGTATTTTTTTTATTATTATTTCATCTTTTGCAGTAGTCTGTTTCAATTAAACAGTTAAAATGCTCCAGGAATGTTTTTCTTACTCAGATTAGTACAATTCTGTTTGTAGTGGAACTAATTGTTCAGGCAGTTAAGAAAGTGAAAATGTGTGACAATGAGAAGGTTAAGCTTTTTTCAGCTGCATTGCCTTTAATGAATATTTCAACTCCAGTCTCCTCTGCTGTCTTTGTTACTTAAGCCCAGATTTCCAATTTATCCTGTACGCTAAAGGGAATTTTTTTTATTTTTTTTCACAATGCCCATTACTTTTCTGCTTCTCTCTGGACTAAAATCACTCTGAGCTTTGCTATGGCCACAAGAACAGACTCAACAACCATATCAGAAATTATAATGGAAACCTAGGATTAGTCAAAATCTCAGGTGCTATTTCCAAAAAGTGCCACCTACTGCTAAAGAGCAGAGAATTCTCCAGGGAGTGCTCACCACCCAGGAATCCAGGTGTGACAGACCGACATGAAGAAGCTCTTGAGAAATGTGTTTGCTGGTTATTGCATCTTCTGCTGATGAATTCTGCTTTAATGTGTCTGGGTAATTTTATCTTCATTCTCCTGAATGTTATTGTGTTTGTCTCATATCCATAAATTAAGACACAAAAAACTTACATCAAAGACAAATGTGAGAAACTACACTAGGCAGAGGGGTAGCTTTATTTTTTAATATGCTTTAATGTTCAGTAACATTCCTAGATACCATTAAGAGTTTGACTATTGGGAAACCTTATTCCCTAATACCCTAAACCTCCTATATCATTATGACAAAAGCAAAGCACATGAAAATATTCCCCAACCACAAAGAAACACTCTGTAAAACAAGATAAACAGTAAGAGTTACAGACCTGCAGTCCTTTTCTGTTTCAAGGAAATTAAGATATTTTAGTGTACTGAGGGTGAATTTGAATTTTCTGTATACTTCTAGAAGAGTTGAACGTTAACATACAAATGGTACCTGGTACTAAGCATCTAACAATCAAAACTGGTTTTTGTATAGAACAATCTCAATGTGCAATTTTTAAAGCTTATGAAGATTTGAGTCCAAATTTGCAGAATAAACAGAGAAGTGAACAATTTTTACATTTGCAGAATGAGAAAATTGTATCTTTTCCTGGCTTTGTTTTTGCTTTGCAGTATAAGGAATAGATCATCTGGCAGTTAAACATGTCTCAAATGTTTGCCTTAATGCACAAATAAAAACAAGAAAATCAGGAGCCAGCTGTTTCTCAGAGACTATACAGACTTACACATCTGTTACGGAGAAGCTACAAAATCCTTTCTTTATCTTAAAAATGGGCAATTTCTTTATCTTAAAAAAGGCGCTCCAGAATAAGAGTAAATCTGAACGAAGACTTCTCACTATTTGAAAGTAGAATCTTTGAGTTGCTGTTACTTATCAAATTGATCCTGGCAGGGTACTTCCATTGTTTATTTCTGAAGTAGAGCATTCTAATGGCTAAAGACATCTGCTCCCAGAAATGGCTAGAAAACCATAAAGACCAAACAAACATCACCCTGCTCAGCAGCAATCTGTCACTCTCCTCGAAATAACAAACTGATGGTCGACTTGATTTGCCTTTTTGCACAACTTCGAGTTACAAATATACTCTGGGTTATTTTCCCATACCTCCCCTCATTCTCTTACACTTTCAGTTTTGTTTTTTTTTATTCTAGAGATAATCTCTAAAGCAGGAACTATGCAGCGGAGGGTATTTCAGCGGAGGCAGAGTCACACACCATGTGCTTTGTTCCATCAATTCAATATTACAGCAGACTGAAAGTTAGGTCATTTACGTTTTGGTTTTTTTTTTTTTTTTCTTCAAAGCATTGTCATTTCTATTATTCACTATTTTCTTGTTATTTGAGTTGTTAGACTTCCCCTAAGGCCCCAAGCTGTGCAAGGCAAGAAAAGGCTTTCAGCCCTACGAAGCCTGTTCTGCTGCTCTAAAGATGCACTGGGACACAGTGATCTGGGGGAATCTATTGCAGCTAAAGTAATAAAGAATTAAAATCTCTGTGATGGAGGATTCCTAAACAAACACAGGTTGTGTCTCAGGCTTTTCACTCATTACGTCTCACCGTAATGAACTGTACCCTCCTAGAATCAGGTAGCTTTTTGTCACATAAGAAAATCGTGGCGATCCCCACCAGAATATACTGTAAAGGTCCAAGTACTAAGTGAACTCAGAGATCAGAGAAAAAGATGAAAGATACGTCTGTGTGTAGCCATTAAATGCAAAGTTATGGACATTACCTCAGCCTCAGTAAGTTCTTAAACCCTTGCTTGCTGAAAGTTGGACAGGATATTTGATCACAGAATCACATGGGGATGGAAGGGACCTCTGGAGATCATCTTGTCCAACCCCCCTGCCAAAGCAGGTCCACCCAGAGCAGGTTGCACAGGAACGTGTCCAGGTGGGTTCTGAATGTCTCCAGAGAAGGAGACTCCACCACCTTCCTGGGCAGCCTGTTCCAGTGCTCTGCCACCCTCAAAGTACAGAAGTTCCTGCTTCGCTACTGTGAATGAAGTGAATGAAGGCACAACCATCTCATCAAGCTTGAGGGGCAGCTTCCTCCCAACCAGGCATTTCCTCTCACTCTTTTAGGAGGGCCTCATTGCATAATCCTTTCTTTAAACTACAAGTCTCTTATCCACTGCCTTGGGGGAGAACCAAAAATCAGATTACAGAAAAACAAACAAAAAAAAAAAGCTTTCTTGCCTGGAAAAGAACAGGATGCAAACCCCCATTTCAGTAAACATGACCTAAACATATTAAACGATAGTGTTGCAATTTTTGAAACTTCCTTTAGCTTCATGCTTAATCTATTTGCCCCTTACCAAGCATTGTTATCTACTGGGAAATAATACACTAATTTGCCAAATAAAACAAACCTTATACATGAATCTCTAGAGGATGTTATTAGTATTTGGTAGAGCATAATCCATTTTATTAATGACTAAATGGGGGCAGCATCTTAGTTCTTAATGATTATGCTTTTTTATATTCCTGGATATGCCCAAATTAAATTGTCTTATGGGACATAACTCCACATTTACCATCAGTACAACCGGGCTTACTCCTGCAAAGCTGCCAAGTAAAACAGCTGAAGGAAAAATAATTACAGATTGAAATATAAACTGTATTTTTGTTAGTATGTGACAGTGGAATGTCTCAGTAAGACAAACCATTACTGGCAGAAGGATATATTCCTGTGTCAGGATACTTGGAGGAGTAGTCAAGTAAATGAAACACATGAGAAAACCAGTAGAGAGACTATATTGGTACTTTCATAAAGACCCCAGTGAAGAATTATTATGGTAACAAGGGACTCAAGCATGCAAGCTATTAGCAATAGTAAAGACGCAGAAAAGAGAAGAGAACCAAGCAGTTCTTAGGCTTGAGGTGTTTTCAGAGTTCATCTTTTCTTTGTTCCACCTCTTATTTGGTGGAGTGCTGCACAGCTACACTTGTGAAAAATGCACTCAATACCAGGTACCGTGAATGCAGTTGCATTCTTAACTTCTGGCTTTACTTTACACACTTACAACATGTGCTTGTAGCCCAGAAAGACAACCATACCCTGGGCTGCACCAAAAGAAATGTGGCCAGCAGGACAAGGGAGGTGATTCTGACCCTTTTCTCCGCTCTGGTGTGACCCCACCTGGAGTACTGTGTTCAGGTCTGGAGTCCTCAGCACAGGAAGGACACGGACCTGTTGGAGCAGGTCCAGAGGAGGGCTACAAAGATGATAAGAGGGCATTTCTTCTTTTGTTCTGCCTACTGCTTTTTCTTTTTTTATACTTAAGTAATATAAATCACTGCCAGCCTTCAGCAAGCGTTATCAATACCCAAATCTCAGTAAGCAGAACTCTTCTTGATAAATAGAAAACTGGACTTGACAGCAAGTTCAGCATGGTTTACATTAGTAGTCCCTCTAATTTGACGCCAAGAACACTGAGCTTATTCCAGCATTATGCTTATCAGAATAAAACTCTTGTTTCCTTGCTGGCTACCTCTTCTCTCCCTTCTCATGTGGACAGCATCTAATTCAATGAATGTAAAAATCTTCCCTGCTGCCTCTCCCCTAATAAAACATCTTTTTGTATGTCCCCAGATGAAGGTTCTTGTGTAGAAAATTGTGCAAAAACACAATATATAAAAAATTGCAATAAATTATTCATCTATCTCTGGTTCAGAATATGACTTGTCACTACATTTTTATTTAATATTTGCCAGGAGACCTTTAGCACCACATAAAAGGGCAGGTAGGCTTTAGGGACTTCTGTTCCAGTCTAGTTTTAAATCAGCAGAAGTATGAGGTGATGGAAGCTTCTCCAATCAAGACATCACTTATACCCTGTTGAAGTCCCATTGACGTCAAAGAAATTTAAGCATATGCTTTATTTTAATTGAATGCTTAAAGGCTGGTCTGAAATGGGTCACAGATGGCCACCTTCTACATGCATTCAAAATCCTATGGGATCTTGCATTCCCTCAGGGGGATTAATTCTTGCGTTCACACATTCATTTTTTCAAGGCAAAATCCTTTCTCCATTCTGTATGTGTAAACCAGCCTAAGCCTAAGCAGGAGAAATCTCTAATGCTTGAGCAATAATTCTCAGACATAACATTAAAGCACTGCTTTTCTTATAATAAACTGTTGAAAACAAATAATTACTGTGTTTAATTATTAATTTGCTACGTCTTCGGTTATAAGCTTTGCCTGAGGCCACAACTAAATAATGGCTCTTTCAGGCCATTATTTATTTTAAACACTAATTTCCTAGGTGTTTTTCCTTAGAATTTATTATAACTCTACCAATGGGCAAAAGTCACCAAACAAATCCTTCTGCCATAAGCCTTTTTCACTCGTATTCCATCATTCCAATTATGTTCTCAAGGCTTCCGATTTCTGTTGTCCCATTAGGAATATAACCCATCACTAAAGAACAGACACAGAATATTATCATTTCTGAAATGACTACCCAGTTAGTTGGTGTCACTGTAGGCAAGAGGCATTTCCTTCTCTGACTACTCTGGGTGGGCATTCATCCTGTCTGGCCCCAGGCCATCCTTGAATTCAGGCTCTCTTAAAATCAGAGCTCCTGACTAAAAATCACTTGAAAAAAGACAATTAATGTGTGTGCTGCTAATTAAAAATCCACTCTTGTTCACACGGAATGTATATTCTAAGCAGGACTGAATGAGTTCTCAGTCGCTGAGATAAAATGTTCAAATAAGCTGGACCAGGAAAGGCTCTAGTAGATGAAACCACAGAGCGGTTGTCCTCCAGTAGTCAGTTCCAGCTCAGTAATGGGAGGGTTGGCCAAACATGGTTGGGAAGAAGAGAGAACAGGACATTTCCTCCCCCTCTCCTGCTTCTTATTCATGCCTGCTTTACCTCTCGCTACCAGGCCATCTCCTCCCCATTCTTTCTGTGCTGTTCAGCACCTTCATACAGTTTCCATTACTTCCCAGAGAGAGAACGTGACGACCTGCAAGACATCATGCTTGAAGGATCCCCTATCCAGATGAATGCTTCCTCCATTACTTTACTTGCTATTTTTAAAGACACCTGAAACTTTCATCCTCCTGTATATACCCTCCCAGTGTCCATAGATAGTTAGCTCTCCAGAGAGTTGTCATTTAGCCAAGTTATGTGGTATATTTACCTACTTTAATATCCTCTCAGATCCGTATTTCATATCCAACCTTCCAGCCAATTACCTTTTTTTATTCCTGGATCTGCTCTGAATTTCTTCCAGCTATCTTCTGCTCAGAAAAGAATGCCATGAACTAGGTCTAAGTGCACTAAAAATTACTACATCCCACTCTGGTATGTGATGGGGCCAGCCTCAAAATCATACTGGTCTACTCTGGGGATCTGTAACAAACTTGCTGTGAATTGCTATACTAGAATTTCAATAGCATAATTCTTTCCCTAATTCTCTCTTTTACTCCCTCTAATTTTCTTTTTTTTTTTGTTTCAGTTGCAAATTCTTGCAGTTTCCATACTGAATTTAAATTGGTGTATTTATGTCCTGATTTCTTCAGCTATTTGTTATTGCATGTTCACTTATCTGCCTTCCTGTCCTGACAACTTCCTGCCATTTAGTGTCATTTCAGGCTTTTCCATACACAGACCTCTGTAACACTTCATCCATTTAAAGCTTAAACCAGTAGAGGAACAAACCCAAAATGTGGTATTACTTTATCTTTCAAGTTTATGCCTTTTTTGAATCAAAAGAATATGATACTGTCTTCCAAAGCCACCAGTAGTAATCAGTTTATTAGTTTGAAAATTATCATAATCTTCATCAAAGCAGTTTAAGCATTAGAATTTTTCTTCCAAATGCCTGAATTTTAATTAGTATTCACGTAGAGTTAATTTACTGATAACAACAGACTGGGTATTTACTTCTGCATGTAAAGTGCTATCGCTGATTATCTTTGATTTACTGTTCATGAACCCATTATCAGTCTACTGGAAATTTCAAGCAGTTTTGCATTTGGGATGGCAGGATCTAATTTTTATTTCTTTTGACAATGTTTTACGTACACTTTGTATCATAATATGCTGTTATTTCTTTAGCCACTAGTTTCATAAAACCGCCTTAAGAAGGAATGTTAGAATTTTTGAGGGATGGGTTAGTATTCTTGGGTCTAAAATTACATTTTTTAACTCAAGCAGCAGCTGAAGTTTTGAAAATTTGATTCACTTTTTAAGTCCTAAAAATGTATCTCAGATCCAAAACCTTTTGCCCTACACATTTTTCTTTTGAAATTGTTATTCTTCCGTGGAAAAACATCAAGATGTTTAACTGTTTCTAAGAAACAAGCAAGAATTTGAAGCTCACAATTGTTACAGTTAAAACTCAGCACAGTTTATAAATCCAAGTTAATAGTCCTTGCTTTTCTTCTCAGAAAACCTGGTTGCCAAACTCATTCTTTCTGACATGCTTACTGAAGTTTACGAGAATCTTGTGTAGAAATTATTAACTCCTACTCCCCACATATCACTCTTACTTCACACTAGGAATATTCATTATGGGTAGATTTTTAAGTTTTTTATATACACAGTACATTTTATTCATCTGTCAGAAAAGCGTAATGACTCAGAGAGAAAATACCAAGTAGTCCAGAAAACACAGAGGGTCATTAGCACAGCAAGATTAGGTAGAAAAACTTAACTGCTCCTTCCCTAATAAATAAATGGAAAAGATATTTCCAATTTAAATTTAGCACCATGGTAAAACCTCTACAGAATTAAAAGAATCTGAAGGAGGACATCCCTGTGTTCGCACTGTGACTTAACTTTGATGCCAACTTTGACAATGCCAGAACAGCTCTTTATTGGCGCTACAAAATGTTTCAGATTATGTTGCCCAGTGCACCTTCATATGGACTTGAACTTCCTTCATAAATTAGAGAAATATCTACACCATTTTCTCATCCACAGACTGAACTGATTGAATGGAAATGCAGGAGGAAAGAATCAGAAGGAAGGCCAGGAAATAAATCTGGCATCACTAATTTTACCCTCTTGGAGTGCAGCAAGACCCTGGTGTAAATGGGATCTAGAGAACATGGTGACATTCTGAAACCTTCAGCACAAAACCTCTGCATCCATGTCAATCACTTAATTAGCTAAAAATAATCTACAACTACATTGACATGACCACACGTTCCAAAACTGGTTAAAGATTTTATCTACAACTTTATCTGCAGCCAGACTTTTCAGAAGTTATATACTATATATTTGTTGTCCAGATTGGAATTGGTTCTAGAGCTTCAGACATACCAAAATATTTTTTCACACTGTCAGAAAATCCTGTTTATATGGCTGGATGTGCCACATATGTACACACACACACACACAGACTCTCTCTGTATCATATTAAGTACATCTTTCCAGTATGGCATGAGCCAGTAACACACACAAAAAGCAAATCAAACACAATCTGGACCTTTGTGTGTAATATCAATTACTCACAACCAAGAAAGAGAAAAGAAACCAAAAGAGAAATATTTACCAGCTGAGTTTTTTCTTTATACAACTGGACCTGCTCAGGTTTCACAAATTGTTGAAGATTAAGAACGACGTTTTCCATCGGGACACTTACCACTCTCTGTCAGCCAGACACTCTTCTGTGTAATAAAGATGTTCCCGCGTTGGCCGACTCATCATTCTTGGAGTTCCTTTTGATTCTGGATTTATTTTTCACCTTGCTAAGGTTCACCAAAGACTGCATTTTGAGCATTTCCCCAAGACACAGTCCCATCCAGCTCTTAACCATGTGAAAAGATGGCTTGACAAGGTTATCAGCTTTAATTTTTTTCTCAGATGATTTATCTGCTGACTTGTCTTGACACCTTTATAGCTCCCTAACTGTGATCCTGCTCAGCCATTCCTTTGTCTTTGTTTGCCTGAAAGACTGGGGAAATCTGACCTTTTGGATAGTGACAGAAACGTATCCAAGACATCAATGCCACTGCACTGTGTATTTAGCTAAGAGATACAAGATACAGCTAAAAAAATTGCTGGAAGTGAGACATACCTATACAGATAGGTAGGTATCAATATCAGGACCATAAAACTTCAAATGAAAATACGCTGGCTATGGGCCAGAACTGAAGAAAAAAACCAGCGATCATACTCAGTCAACAACTTGTTAAGTTTCAGTGAATAAATATTTCCTAACATGCAATCTAAACCTTCCCTGACACAATTTGAGGCCATTTTCTCTTGTCCTATCGCCTCTGACTTGGGAGAAGAGATGGACCTCCCACTCTCTACACCCTCCTTCAGGCAGATGTAGAGAGCCGTAAAGTCTCCCCTCAGCCTCCTTTTCTCCAGGCTGAACAACCCCAGCTTCCTCAGCCTCTCCTCAAAAGACTTGTGCTCTAGACCCTTCACCAGCTTCATTGCCCTTCTCTGGACCCGCTCCAGCACCTCAATGTCTTGCTTGTAGTGAGGGGCCCAAAACTGGGCACAGTACTCAAGGTGGGGCCTCACCAGTGCTGAGTACAGGGGGATGATCACTTCCCTAGTCCTGCTGGCCACACTATTCCTCTACAGGCACCAAGATGAGTTTTTAAAAGATTCTCAAATTTTTCCCGTGGCTTCAAATATTCAGAGTATAGGAGCTCCACAGTGTCTTCCCCAGAGGGAGCTGCTTTAGTATCCACCACTGAGTAAACACAGTTAAGACAGTTTTTCCTTAGACGCTTTACTTTGAATTTCATACACCAGATTTTGTCAAGAGTGTAAGTAATCAATCAGGAACCCATCTGCAAGTTTACATTCAGCTTAAGATTCAGTTTACCTGAGTAACCAAGACAACTGCAAACTTTGGCTCTTCACCCCTTCAGGTCCATTCTCTTGTTCAGGAGTATTGAAGCATATGGATCTCCCTGTAAATTGGCTGGCAGTTGTTGGTTGCACGCTGATCACCTTTTTGACCTGAAGTAGGGTGAGGGTGGGAGTTCCTTTGCAAGTGAGGCAAAACCAGAAGTCTTTATAGCTAAACCAGCTACTTGATAGAAATGCCAAAATCCATTTATTTTCAAGTACACTACAAAACTGGCACTAGTAAGGTAAGGTGCAAGAAGACAATGTGAATGACATGTAACGGAACCAGAAAACAGCGACTATCAGAGTGGAGGTGTTAACCTGTGGTTCACCCAACAATGTTCTTCCCCACCAGAATCTCACCGTGACTGCACAGACTTGGCTACAGCAGGAATTCACACCACAGTCTTGTCTTCTTAGCAAGAACCACCCAGCATCCAAGCAAGCCCACAGACCACCAAGCCTCCCTCTTCCTTGTAAGTTACAAGAAGGAATAGTGGATGAACTTCCTCATCGGGGCTGCTTTTGGTCAGTTATGCGCGCTTTACTCTCAGGTGGTTTTTCATTTTAAAGTCTGAGTAGAATGAACCGTGCGTGCAGGAAGGTGGCACAGAACACCCACAGGTGGCAAATGCCTCTGCTGCTGTCATCAAGAACCACTTCAGCATCTCTTGGATTCTGCCATAAGCTGAAATAGACAGGAAGAGGCCTTGGAGTGTAAGCCACAAAGTGCAATCATTTAGACTGATGATCCAAGACAGCAGGTAAACCCCAGCTCCTGAAGTGAGGTACTCTGGCCCGACCTTGTGTGCCACCTAGTGCTGCTATAAGAAAACAAATATAGGCAGAAAGCCCAGTCACTAAATCACACCTACACCTGCCACAGGTAGAGATACAACAGCCATGTGTCAGGTACAGTATTCATCCATGTTTTAAATTTAAACTATTTGAGCGCTTCCCAAAAAATTTTCTCCGAGTACAATTATGTTTGCAGGTCCCTTCTCAGCGTGCATTGAGGGACGTCAAAATTTGTCTTAATTGAAAATGTATAAAGAGGACCATTTCAATGAGCATAAACCACACCTAGTACCCAGAGTTTACAGTCATAAACCTTCAGCCCATCTTGTTGGGAAGATTATTTGCAATTTATAACTCCCACTGTCACTGCAATCCAGGTATGCTAAATTCTGTAGGAACTCAAGAGTGCCTCTGCCCAGAAAGCAAAGCAAAGTTCTTCTGCTGCTACATTTAGGAATCTGGCACAGGAGCCTGGAACCAGGCTACACATGAAGATAATAGCAAAACCCTAATTTTAATCTCAAAGTCACCCTTTTTCTTCCCGTTCTGGAAGAAATGGTTCATTTCTTAAGGGCTATCTTTGACAAAGCTTAACATGGTAACACAATGTCTCACACAGAAAGGCATGGAAATTTGTGACAAATTAGAAACACACAAAATAATTACTCACTTCCTAATACTATACTTTCTTTTAAATAAAATCCTATTTTTCTTCCCATGTTCTGTTAGAATTAGACACTTGGTCACAAATGACAGAATCTTTGAGACTGTGATTAGGTTAAGATTCCAGCACATTCATATGATTCATATGTTCACGTTATTAATATAGAAGAGAGCAATGCTTTTGCTCTTAAGAATACACATCTCCTTAAGTAATTATGTCTAATCCTAAACACATAACATAAAATATCTATGATTGGTGTACAGAAATACATAGATGGATCATCACCCTCCTCTAAACTGGATGGGGTACAAGTTGTAACAGCAGCAGAAGCACCACGCAAAAATCTGTAACAATACATACACCTACATTATCTTTGTTCTGAGTTTTGTGTTAGTAAATTAAAAAATCAACAACCTCTCATTCAATTTTCTCCAGGCTTAGCTATTTATAAAGCTTTTCCAGTTGGATACCACTTGTATTTTTGTTACCCTTAAAGAGAAACATAACTTTTTAGAGCTAGTTATATCAGTTTAAGTTAGCATTAATTAATCAGATTCAGCAAAAGAATGTCATGTATTGGACCTTACATATTGTACACGCTGTCACAATAGCAAATTCATGACCAACCACTTTTCCTCATCATAATTCTATGTATTAATGCTTGGGGACAAGGTTGTGCCCCTTGCAATGTAGATATTCACAGGTGTGTTTAAATCAAAGTCCTTCATAAGACCAACCTTATTTTACCTCTACCTTTCCCATTTTTAAGTTGTAATGAGACAACACAAAGAGAACCATTAGCTCACAGAACCTTTTTGAAAAGCATTTAAAGGCTTGGAGAAGTAAAATGAATAATAAATTTGTCACTGAAAAATTGGTACATAAAACATTGGTTTTTTCTGACAAAGTTAAAGCCTAATAAAGCCCAAGTCATCCAAATAGATATGAAAAACTGCTGGTGCCTTTGAAAAACAAAGTGTGGAGGAAATAAAATTTACAGTAATAATGGATCAAAGCTCAGTGTAAGAGCTTATAGAAGGGGAAGGTGACTTTGTTTTAAATCAAAGCTGATTTAATTTACTCATATTCACACTCTCATACCCACAGGATAGCAAGCACTAGGATATGTGTGTATGTGAGTAGTCTGATCAGCATTCACAAACCAAGAATGTGTTTCAAGGTTGTGTGCTCAGGTTTCCTTCAATGACACTGCCCTGGTCTGAGGTAAAACAGAACCAAGTTTCTGTCGTTCATCTCAGTGGCCAGTCCAGCCCAAACCACAACAGACACAAAGGAAAAAAGGCAATGGCTATCAAGTCTTAATGTTGACACGGGCATGCTGGATTTTGGCTGTCTTCTGTACTTTTGGGAACTGATGCTTATTAGTCCCTGTCCTTTCAAATACCTGAGCCTTTATGAATTGCTCAGACATTTTCCTCTCAATGTGGTTGCCCTGAAAAGCTATACACAGATGTGTTGGGGTCTTCATGACTTGTTAGACTAGGTGTTAACGTTTTTAAACTCAAGCATGTATTTATAGAAAAGTATGCAGAAATATGACTAGCTATACCCAAGAAAGTGTGTTTACAAATCATACCTATGTAGTGGATGCCCAACTAGCCACACATGATCCTTTATCAAATGTCATCATTGACTAAAAAAAGCAAGTATGCCAAAAAACCTTCATATTTTTACTTACATCTAAAATAAGTATAAAGAAATGCCAAAGTCTATGTCATGTTAAATTACACTGCTTGAGTTCATGCAGAGATATTTGAGTGGACTGCGCTGACTTGCATGTAGTTAGACCCTACTCAAGTTAGCCCTCTTTAACTATATTCCCTGGAAAGCAAATCAGTAATCTCTTTGGGAGCTATCAGCTGTGTGCATAAACTTGTTGTCCTCTCTCAAAAAAAGATAATTTGTTTGATATTATTTCTCTTTGTTACTTTTTTTTTTTTTACGATTACTTATAATTTCCTATGTTTTTATATACTTTATTATCCCTTAGGCCTATTTATCCAGCAGAGTTCATAAAACATGAAAGAGTGGCGACCTGGCAAAAGGAATGCTGAGGTCAGAACCAGAGAGAGGAGACGGAAGAGGACACATATGTACATTGCAACTCATGACTTGTACACTCTCACAAATTTCAGCAAAAAGGGACCTGAATCACACACGTTGACACCCAGCTGAGAGCAACTTGCAGCGCATTTGCAGTTGGCAAATATTTTGAAAACCAATATTTTTCCTATTTAAAGAGGAAATAGGAAGACGCAGGAGGAGGCGTTACAAACAGATGATCTTTTTCAGTCTTGCTAAATTTTCACCCTTATTCAAACAGACAAAGGAACAGCAAGACAAAAAATTATCAGTTAGCCATGCCCATTATTTATTAAGTCCAGTCCCTGATCTAAAGACACTATCCCAGCTACAGAGGCATAACCTGGTCTTGCAGAGCCTTCAGCTCACCGTAATCCCCAGGCTTTTCAAGAGGTGGGGTTTTTGACAACCTCTGTAAGCTGAACAGTTCTTGTAACTAGAGAAAGCAAACAATCCTCTCTCACACAACTCCCATACCATGTCACATCAGATAGACAAAAGGAGGTGGTGTGAATTCAAAGAACAAGAGAGGTGTCTCTCACTCCCACAGAATTTGTATGGATTATTTTAGGATTAATTCCCTGTACAGTTTGCACATCAATTCAAATTTGTAATCTAATTTGCCTAATGGTTCTTTATTCAGTAACTAGGCAAAACATTTATTTCTGTTAGTGTTCTTTACCTTAATTTTAATTGTTACCTTTTATTTTTGAAGTTAGCAAAATAAAGTTTGTTTCCTTTTTTTATTTTTCTCCCAAGAGGTTTTTATATGTACCTTCCCACTTAGTTGCAATGCCCAGCAGCTCAAAATAGGCATTTTCAGTTTTGTTTTCACTGGAAAAAAGATGAGGTTACAAGATAGAAAGTTGGGAGAAAAGGAGATTTTGGTCATCTAATCCTTTTTGTACAGAAATCAAGAAAATGATGACTGATTCCCAAATTAGCAGGAACAGAGAGTTACTTTTGAAGAGCAAATAAATTCATCAAATAAATCAGCTCTTGGCCGCTGAAATCCATCAAATAAATCATGCACAAATTAGCATCAAATATGCTGGCAGCTTCTGTTCCATAACTTTTGTGAGCAGAGGAAAAGAGGAATCATTCAAATACTTCCTCCAGTGCAAGACAAAATGCTTTATGTGCATTCATATGCATAGTTCAGCCTCAGTTCCTACTGTATATGAAAAACGATGCAGCACTATCATATGATAGTTCTCCTGCTCTAGATCTGCTCTTGAACATAAAATAACAGCAGTTTTCTTCCAGTACTGTCTGTCCAGCTTCTGTTTTTCATGTTTTCCAAACTGCCTATTGTCTTCCAGCATTGATCCAAACAACTGAAAAAGCATAAGCCATCCTCATCAAAAACTTCTCTAGGGAGCCATGCTTTTGATCCACAACAGATGCATGGAATGAGGCAGAGGGGCAAGTCTCTAAACCAGACTGGACTAAAACACTTTCAGCTCTTTGTCAAAACAAAGCACTCTGTGTATACTCAGGAAAAAGCATTTTGCTATATTTTTAACAAAAATTATGTAAATGTGAAATACATTGTTTGCTGGAAGCTTCAAATATACCTTTTTCAGTCCTGGATATGGATATGGCAGGGATCACTACATTTAAAGACATGTTCTGTAGCTCTTCTGGAAGTGGTCCTGCTTGTGAATGCCTGACCTTGGACACAACCAAGATCAGAGCCCAGGGCTGAGCACTCCATCTCAAAATCAGGACTGACACTGCTATTGAGCCCAGACACGGGTAATTTAAAAAGATGGTTAAAAATGGTTACATGAAATGTGAAATCCAAAACAAGAAAAAAAGATTCACCTTAAGACAAGGACATAGCTTGGTGTGTGGTGGAAAAGCCTTTTTAATCCACAGGTTAGTAATTTATTAATATTTTAGATAAGCACCTGAGCAAAAAATAAGAAACTGTTTAGCAAGAAGAAAAATTAAAATAACCCTCCTAATTAAGTTGGAATCAGAACACCCTGGGAAGGGGAGGTTTTGAGATTTTCACCTGGATGAAATCCAAACAGGTTTAGTGTATAAAGTGAAACTCATTATCCCAATCAACACTATTTTTGATGACTGCAAGCCTAAAGTCATAGTTTTTACATGGG